>JAHWFP010143355.1:0-37225 GCA_023313725.1 Lithobius niger | reverse complement strand
TCGGACTAATCTAGGGGGAGGCAAAAAAGTTGTATGACCAGTCAAGAGGAGGGAGCATAAAAATTTTGTATTCAAGGTAAACATTTGAGCACGGTATTCTAAATATTGACATTTCCGTAGATGATGAATGGCAAACTATTATAATTACAACTCGTAGTGGGAGAGTGTTGCTGGGTCTTGAATAAACAGGACGACGTAGGCTACGGTCAATACTACGTGCGAAGTGTCTCTTCTTTTCATTATACCAAAATGACTTTTTGTTGTTGGAAGGGGCGGGAAGCAATTTTTTTTAGAATACTCTGGGGGGGGGGGGAATAAAATTTTTTGATTAGTCCATAATATTGACTGGTCCCTAAGGTAGCCTATTGGTTAGCAAGACTGTCTCACGTGCAAGAGATTTCCGGTTCGATCCTTACTTCAGCTAGCCGTGGCCTTTTCGGGAAGAATGGGGCCGTATGTTGATTGCGGCATGTTATAGATGCTAGGAATTGCCGATTGGAATTACCTAGCAAAATTGTCCTTCTCTCCTTCGGGTGCCACGGCTTCGGATGTGAGCACCACAAACCTCCAAAGACAACACCAGCACTTGGGCGAAGTTGCTCGTCAAACACGAACCTCATATATGACGCGATTTTGACGGAAACGATGGCCACGTCGTGTGCAAACATGGCAACGTATGCGTCAGGATTGCGTCATATTCGAAGTTCGTGCTTCACAAGCAACTCACCCCTGGATGATCAGTGCCTTTGCACTGTTTAATGCAGCGCGTCACTAAAAAATGAGATAATCATGCCAAGAATACTTCGAAAATGTTAAGTAGGACAAGAAAACAAACTCCCTTCGTAGCATCCGTGAACTACGGCAAAGGGCCGTATGTCGCCATCTAACCGAACAAATAATTCACGATTTATCACGCAGCCAGGAATCAAAATCGGGTCTCCTGTCTGTTGACAATTTGATTATGCAACAAAATCATGCACAATTGCACATCGAGCTAAAAGCATGAAATTTGGTTTACAAGTCATTCTTAACAGTACAAATTGAAATTGCTATACTGCACCCTCGAAATATCCCCCGGGGTCCTCCAGTGCCCCATATGGATCCAAACACCTTCTCCCCCCCCCCCCTCCATGAGCCTGGTTACCAACAAATTCTAGCTATTCGTTCACAAAGCTTGTCCAAACATTGTCTGTTACTTCCATGTCCGTTACTTGATGGCTACAAACTAGTGTGTCTAGATTTAATGCGTATCAGCTCGATTCATAGTTGATTCTACATTGTTGCAGGCAGATGTAGCATTTGTGGCAAACAATCGAGGAAAACAATTTGAAAACAATTCAACTGACTTCCTGAAGCCCGCACTGAAGAACTAAATCCACCCAAAACCAAAACTGGTATATATGACCTCCTCAAACCCGCCTGTGGCTTAACCTGTCCCTTACAATCATCTACGAGATGGCCTAAAACCAAGTCCCAACGCGCAACACGAGCTTTATGAGGGGACCCCAAGTGAAGCGAGCAAGTACAGCCCAGTGGTCAGCGTCCTCGTCTGCAAACCAAGTGAATGCCTGTTCGAATCCCACGGTCGACGCAACTATCATGTAGTTAAAAGAAAAAGTGAAAAAAAAAATCGTTCGGGTCTGAGGAGGTTATTATTGTTTTACTTGGACCAGCATAAGAGAAACCGCTACGTTTCCAAAAGGCCGCCAAGGTAACTCGCACCGAATAATAGTTCGAATGTTAAATGCAAACTAAAACATTGCTACTCGCGGTAGCAATCTTCAAGTTTTCATTTAGCGTCTACAGTATTATTCGGTGCGATTAACTTGGCTAATAGGATTAACCTTGGTGGCCTTTCACTGGTTGAATGATATTCCTACCTTCAAAATCCGATCCTTTTTGGCAACTTGGCGGCTTCTCTTAAGTCAGTTTTGGTCATCACAATTTTCATAGGACTGCGAACGTACAAGATTTCGCCTCATCCTCTAACTTTATCCTCATCACTAACTTTTTTTTCCTGAGGTCTATACATTTTCTCATTGATGATTTCCATATTTGCCATTGCCTTATTAGTCGTTACATCAGCCAAAGTGAGACGGTTTGGTTTATTGTACGTCCATGCTTCACGTGCTTAAGTTTCTTCAAGTCCATTTTCCCATCGTTCACCCAATCAGCATATCCCCTTAGGTTGCTCTTCTCGAGGTTAATAGACACATAACTTAGGACTGTTACATGTGTCATACATACCTTTTTTTCTTTAGGAATTTTCTTTCTGTAGATAACTAGCCGTTACATCAGCTAAATTGAGAATTTTGAGGAGTGGGGGTGTGGAGAGCAGAGGAGAGGGGGAAATCTAACTACATTTGAATGCTCGAGCTCCTGACATAGGTAGCCACCGCTCGCAGCCTTGACAACAACCCTCCAGGCGATTTGAAGGAGAGCAAACAGCGCAGAGCCGGTTGTACCGTTGGGCGGATGGACCTTAGCATGCTCACTCGTTGAAAGTGTAGAGCCGGGCAGTCTAGTAGAAAATGCTTCAGTGCCTGATCTGACCGGCCGCAGCGGGAACACTGTGCTGAAGCTGACCATCCCATCCTGTGACGGTGGGCGGCGAGGACCCGTACGGAGCCTCGAGAGGATTCTCAATGTTGAGAGAGGGGGAAGATCAAGAGGGGACGACAGGGAACAGCCTGCTTGTAGTGCGTGCAGGAAACGACCAGTGGCAGCCACAGACCACTCCCTATCCCACTCAGCCTGCACCTGCAGCCAGGCGCGTAACTATGGCCGTCGCATTGTCGGAAGAGCAACCGGGGAGATGGACTCAGTCGCCTCCTGAGCTGCAGCTCTAGCCAGCCTGTCCGCTTGTTCATTGCCCATTGTGCCTGCATGGCCCTTGACCCACGAGATCCTGACTTGACCCAGGCGGGATGCAACATACAGCTAGTGACAAACTTCAAAGAGAACTGGGTCAGTGAAGTCGATAGTCACAACTGGGAGAGGCACAATTGCCGCCTGTGAGTCCGTGATGATAGTAACTGACCGGAGATCGCAGTACAGGATGATATCAAGTGCGACCGAGATGGCACAAAACTCGTGCACGGTGCTGGAAGGAACAGCAGGAGTTTCTGACTGCAACACAGCTTCAGAGACGGAACCGTTACTCCTTACACCCCAGTACATGCAAGCCTACAGAAGGATGCATCACAGAAGACGTCACAATCGGTGACACCACTTGCAAAGACACCAAGCAGACCAGGACTCATCACCTACGGGATGAAAGGCAAAGCGAGGGCCATTCTCAACGGCGATACCATAGATGCGCACTGCAAGAGCCGCGCAACCTTCCCTAGAGGGCCCAACATGTCCAAAACAGACAGACGCAGGGTGCAGTAATCACAGATGATCTTGCGAACGCAGTCCTCATTGCCTCTGACGTTCCGCATGCCAAAAGAACATAGTAATTCCGTTGCCCTGACGTGTAGAGGTGGCTCACAGGACTCAATCCACAGTGAGTGCACAGGAGTCGACACAAGGCATCCCGTGATGATCCTCAAGCACTCATTCACTGCGACCTGTAGCGCTGAAACAGGCCGCTGTTCTATAGACAAGAACGGAAGATGATAGTCAAGAACTGAGCGAACGAAAGATTTGAACACAGCACGGAGGGACCCGCGCCTCACTCCAGGGATCCGCGACAGCCTCTTAAAAACAGCAGAACGTGACTTGACACGCCCACAGAGTGCCAGGACATGGCCATTCCAGTCTAGTCTCTCATCCAGGAGGATACCCAGATACTTGACTGCTGAAACCTGCGTCACAGTCGTACCGCCCACACAACTGGACAGAGGAGCAGCACGCCTGGAGTGTGACCTGATGAAAACCACCAGCTCAGTCTTCTCAGGAGCTAGAAGAAGGGCGCGATCAGCTAAGAGGGCGGCTACACGCGCAATAGTCTCCTCGGCACACTGCTAGCAGAGAACTGGGTCGCTGCCCGCACACCACAGAGCCACGTCGTATGCATAGCAGACAATGTTGCTCGAAGCTCCTACCTCCACCAGAACCTCGTTGATTACAATGGCAAACAGCAGTGGGCTGAAGCAACTCCCTTGTGGGAGGCCTCTGCTGGAGCTCGCGACAGAAGACCAGCATCCTCCTACTCTTGTGGCACATTCGCAAGCGCCAAGAAGGGCACAGGCGACTTTAACCATCCCGGGCCAACACCCATGCCAAGTAGACCGCGACGAATCCATTCAACATCAACAGTATTGTAAGCCGCCTTCATATCTAAAAAAAACAGCTGCCACAACCAGACCGTGCGACCATGATTCGTAAATGCCGGACAACAGATAAAGCACCGCATCCTGCCAGACCGATACCCGAATTGTACCGGCGACAAGCAACCGTGGTACTCGAGATGTGATTCAAGCCTCTTAACAAACATACGCTCGTATACCTTCCTCAAATTGGATAAGAGGGAGATTGGTCTATAGCTGGACACCAGGGATCTTGCGGTCCGGGGCTTATGCAGGGGAACAATGATGGTGAAAAGCCATATGACGGGAATAGGTCCACCCTGTAGGAACTCCTGAAAATGGGACACACAGGTGGTAACAGAAGTAGTGGCTAGATGACGTAGTGCCTCATATGTGGCTCCGTCAATACCGGGAGCGCTACCAACTCTGCAGTTTGCCACTGCCGAGGAAAATTCCAAGTTATCCCAGGATAGGGCTGTTGGAGACCCATCAATCGGGCAGCTCACTGGCAGTGGCGGTTTCAAGCTTGTCGGGAGGGCGTAAACACTCGCAAACCTTTCACAAAAGGCATCCACCATTGCCTCACCCTTCAGAATCGTACCCGGCCGCCCCCCCCCCCCCCCTTCGAATCATAGACCCACTGTTGCGTTACATGCTCAGAGCCACTCGCAACAGCACGCCATGTGCTCGTAAGCGAGGTGGCATTGCAAATCTTACCACACACTCTGTCTGGGTACAGATCGTGCTTTTTCCGTATGATATAAGAAGACTCTTTGGAGGTGCCCTGGTACATATAATCATTCGGTTGCCTCTTCCAGCACCTAAACGCTTGGCGACGATCACGCACAATGCAGGAACACAGGGTAGTCAACCAGGCAGGCTGAGAATTTTTGGTTCCAACCTGCGGAACTCACTCAACCACTTGTGCCCTAGAGAGGAACCAGCGAGTGGGAAGGGGAGAATCTGGCATGACGAAATTGTCAGAGACGCCCTCAGAGTCGCTATTTTCAGCAGCTGTATGGTCCTTTATTTCGAGTGTTATCAAAACTCTCTTTAAACTCTTTGGATGATTTTCTTGTGAAACACGCTTGAAATCAATACTTTCGTCTTCACTACTCATGAAGACTTCAAAATTTAATTAGTTAATAATTAAGAAAATTCAAAAAATGAATCTAACTCCCAATTAAACCCAATTATACTACCCCAGAGTTAATCAGTTTAACTTTGTAAGCAGCCTACTTACAAAATCTTCACACAAATTGATTATAACCAGCTGTAAATTATCAATAGTTTTCATTTAAATTGTTCCCTGCAAATTTTTGTACCAACAATTACCCAGTAAATTACAAATTTTAATTGCCGTACTAATTATTTGTAATTTAAATTGTTGTAATTTGCTTCACAAATTTACCACACAAACTCAACTCTGTTATGAACATTAGTTGTTTTACCAGTACCTTTAATTGCAAGTCTTAGCAAACAAGGATGCTACTTGTCTTGTGTGACCCGCTCCGTCACACTTAATTTCCGGAGCTTAACGAAAATTAATACTTAAACCTTTTAAAATGAACCCTTAATGCCAAACTTTAATATCCCGCACACCTTACACCCCAGCCACAATGCCCAACAACTCGTAGCACGATAATTTCGGCTTCACTCTATTTTCTTCACGAAAAATTAAATATCATCACCCTGAGGTGGAGGTACTTTTTTCGACCACCAGAGCACCAAATACCTCAATGCTTATCGAAAGTCAGTCATCCAGCAATGAACAAGACTCCCTCGGCCACTGAGTCCTCTCTCTCAGCTCTTTAACCAGGCTTCTCATAGCATACAAAGTCTTAAAAATTAAGCCCTGAATTCCATGGCTCGTCGCCATTGCACATGGCGCGATCGGACATTGCTTTAAAGTGGTTCACGAGACAGACAGTGATTTCATGTACAAGGGGCAGCACCCGCCAGGTGGCGATATTGCCTTATATAGGAGTTTATAACTAAAGTCTAGGTACCTCCTGGTGGATGCGCATAGAACCTGACCTATTACATAAGAGAGCCATAGTGGCTAGCACGATAACAAGAGTGAAGAGGTGTGCTTGCTTAAAGCACAGCACACCAACCAAAATACAGGATACTCCACCTTTTATGCCGTTCGCCGACAATATTACTTTCCCGTGGCCGGCATCGTTGCAGCTCTGCTCTGATCACTGCATCATTGTTACGTGCTGCAGCATTGCAACATTTTGTTACTGAACGAATTAACCTTTAGTTGAATTGAACAACAATAACCTCTAAAGATTATCTCTCCCTGAAACCAAAACATACAAAGGATACAATCCGAAGAAAAATTAAACCAAATTACAACTAACACTAACGTAAATAAACTACCAACAGGAATCACAATACACTAAAATACATATATAAATCACTATTTATTAACTACTAATACAGTATTTACAAATGTCGGAATCCGCATGACTCATTTGGACAGGAGAACCTACAGGTGGCGCGTAGTGCCTTCTAAGTTTTTCTTCCCAGTATGAGACCACACTCCCAACAAAGTCAAATCCATAGGCCCCATCACCTCTTGAAGTCGCACGCAAGCTGGTAAAAAACAAAGAACACCGCAGCAAGAAGTGCTCCTCCTTTGTACCACATATCTTTTTTTAGTATTTTTTTTTAGTATTCTTTTTAGTATTTTTAGTAGTCTTTTTTTTAGTATTCGTATTGTTCCAGTTTGGAACTCTCTGGGCGAAAACGTTGTTATGGCCCCATCAGTAGATGTATTTAGACGACTTCTTAATGGTGGCTGTTTTACGTCACATTTGCAACGCCCAGAGTTTTGTCCCTGAATGCACTCCACTTGTAGACTACTACTGCAAAAGATATCCAAAAATCTTATCGTTTGGACAAAATATCTTTGATATTGCATTCTTTTACCTTTTAGCCTATCGTATCTAATTTTCCGGTAAGATGTTAGTGGTCGCTTGATTTCGACCCTTTCTTGCCGTTTTGAATTTTGGTGGCAAATAAATCTTATCTTATACCTTATATCTTATATGCACTGTCTCGACTTAGAGGAATGCAGCCCAGCTTGATAAATACGCAGAGGTGCCAGACCCACCCTCAACTATGACAGCAGCACCACCGCATCTCGTGGAGAACGATCTAACGCCTGGGGAGGAGTAATAGAGAGATGAATGGTAAAGAAATGGCGGCGTGTACTTCCCCAAACCACTCTTCCAATACAATAGAACCAACAACATGCAATCTGCTAGAACGACTTGACAGATGATCCACCAACTCGACCGCAGATTCATCAACCTTCATCCCCGAATCAGAGACCAAAGCCAGAACAGCAAACTTCTTAATGCCAGATGCTAGATAACGGCTAGCTAGTGTTCCGGTGGCTGGTGTGTCAGTTCGAGAGCCTTCGTTACAAGGAGGCCAACCAAATCTTCTGTCGCCTACTCTTGAGCAAAGGCCTATTCTGACAGTGAATACAATTGGATCGGGAAGTAAATGTAAGGAGGGATAAACTGTCCCTCTTGCCGACTGCAAAAGTTCAGGTCATGGAGGTGGCAACAAACTACCACTTCAGTGCTTTGGACCTTTTTGAATGTGAGGAAAATTGTTCTGCAGGGAAAGAAAGGGAAGACGAAGGGGAAGAAGGAGGTGGAACAGTCTTTTCTGAAGTGGAACCATAAATGGTGCCGGACTCACAAGAAGTAAGTATTGGCTCCTGGGGAAGTGAAGTGCCGGAGTAACTTTGTGGTCTCGATGACTACTAATCCATGTTTCTTGGGCTTTTGGAATGTCAGGGGATAGCAGGAAAGGTGAATGAAGTTGTTGGTCTTATTCCAAAGTTACACGTTCAGGGGGATAGCTGAAACCCACTTGGAAAATTTTCTTTTTTGTTTTGCCTAGGTATGAAGCAGATGATTTCAGTTGCAACCTAAGTATCTTTGTGATTGTTCATTCTCCACTCCAATTAGCAGTCTGCCCAGGAATGATCACAGTTGCGTAAGCTTTTGGTGAGGAGGTGGCTGGACTTCTGTAAATTGTATATCCACGAGGACCCACTGGCTATCGATTTGCCTCAACCGATGATTCTATGTGTAGACTCTAAAGCACATCACTACTCATGGGGAAGCCAGAAGCAAGACACAAGCGGGTCTTTCATTGCTGATTCGTTGATGGATCAAAGCCTAGTGGTCTTGAAAGGCAGTACCCCCAACATTGGTTAGATAGTTAGGTAGTAATTGTACCCCTTGCCGCCTCGCTTCGCTCCCTCGGACAATACCATACCTCCTCGCACGTTGCTCTACCAGAAGTGTGCATTAAATCGCTTACACTGGCCCATTGTTGCATAATCCATGCTATAACTATTGCTTGTAAAAATCCGTATCAAAGAGTAACATTGGTCGCGAACTTATCCTCCATACTTATCGTGCACACGTATCTTGAAACACTTAACACGCTCACTTTTAGAATTCTTACATGAAAAATTACCATCCATTTACCACGTAATCCTATTATGCTCACGTTTGCTGCCTCCAAGGACGTAAAAAATTATACAGTAAATCACTTATGCTACCCCATTGTTGCAAAAAGTGTGGCTCAGGGTGTGTGGAGCTTAGTTGTTGCTGCAGTGTTTTGCGGCATGAAGGACATTGAAGTTGTGTGTGGTTGTGTACATGTGTTGGATTGGTAGGCAGAGTACCATGATGTAGTTTGTAGTTTGTAGTTTGTAGTTTGTAGTTTGGGCGCATAACTTTGGGTTGCGGCCCTAATAAATACATTACATTACATTGCTTTAACAACTACAACAACAACAAGATTTTTCATTGTTGCATGTAGCGTGTAAAAGCTGGCGTGGCTTATCATACTTTCAATATTCAATTAATTAAATCTTAGCACGACTATAAATCATCGATTCGGTTTTTGAGGGTAGCTAAATAGTTTTGACCGAGCAAACCCGCCCTCTGTGGTTGAAAAGCGTTTTCTGTTTGCATATGAGATGAAGTTGAGAGTTTAGGTCCAATAATCGATAAAGCCAAGTCGACTGCAAACAATTTAACGGAGCAGACAAACATGAGGGGTGAATAAGGTTAAAATGGAAAAGTCCACTTGGGTTTTAATTTTAGTTCCAATCCAGGTCAGTTAAAGTTGCAACGGCCAAGTGGAAAGTATATACAATAACTGTATTTACCTAAGTGTGAACGATCAACAAGCCAGAATTTAATAAAGGTATGTTTTAATTACTGAAGTTATGTCGGGAGCGCGTTACGCTGCATTTCGTTACGGACTTCCGGTCGATTTATTAAATGTATATTTGCTCGGAATATAGCTCGCAGGATGATTCTGTATATGTGTTTATCTAGAATAATTTTAAATATGAACGGTACCCTTTATCGGTAGAGATGAAACTTATCAATTACGCACAATTTAATTAAAACAGAAACATTGAAGAGTTCCACGAGAACGAGGAGTAAGTATTAAGGCTCTGAGTATTAAACAAGTATTAAGGCTCTGAGTATTAAGCAAGTATTAAGGCTCTGAGTAGTAACTGAGTATTTAGGTTCTTAGTATTAAGTAAGTATTAAGGTTCTGAGTAAGTATTAAGGCTCTGAGCAGTAATTGAGTATTTAGGCTCTGAGTATATAAGTGAGTGGTAAGGCTCTGAGAATTAAGTAACTATTAAGGCTCACAGCAATAATTGAGTATTAAGGCAGTGATAATTACGTAAGTATTAAGGCTCCTGGTACTACCGTAGCACAGAAAGCCACCTTTATGCTGTCACGTTTCGTTAGAGTGGAGTGTTGAACTAAGTTCGAACTGACAGCCCAATCCGTCTCCAGGCCACTGGGGTAACGCCTTTATCGATACGCCCTCTGGTCCACTGGCATAAAGACGATTTACTGTATCTGTTATTAAGGTCACAACAGTTCCTATGGTTCCATTCGACTTACTGAGCTGCGAGTTCGTACCCAGGTTACAGCAGTTCTTATGGCTCCATTCGACATAGGCATACACATAGGCCAATACAGTATATAACGATCTGGATATGGAGGCATCGTAAAAATTAAATATTTTCAAGATGGCGGACAAAAAACAGATTTTTGCTTCTAGCGCCTAAACCGTTCACCCGATCAAAAACAAACCGGTTACCAATTTGTTTAGAATAAAATTTCCTTCAGAAAAAATTCTATTCATATTTTTCGTAAAATTAACTCTTTTGGCCTAAACGCGTCATTTAAGTTCTGTTAGGCCATTTATGTATGCTGTAGATACAACAGCGCATATGTGTATTATAATTCCTGACTTTAAACAGCTGCAATGTTAGTTCTAATTAAGATCCACTAACATAATTGGGCTTAAATGGAAGGTGAAGACGAATATTTTCCAACAAGGGTAATTAAAACGATTTATTTTAATTAGAAGCTAAGCTACTATCAGTTTATATATGGTGCAGCTCTTTGAATTCGCGCTATTTTACGACAATATCCATCTTTAAACTGCTGCAGTCGCCGTTCTAATTCAGATAAATGGATGTGATTAGATTTTGATGATAGATGAAGATGTATATTTTCCAATAAGAGCAATTAAAACGAGTTATTTTAATTAGAAGCTAAGCTACGGGAGTTTATCTACGATGTAGCGCTTTGATTTTTGTATCGTTTTTACGATAAGTTCCATCTTTAAACCGGTGTAGTAGTCGTTTTAAATTAGATAAATGGATGTTATTAGGCTTAAGTGAAAGATGAAGATATATATTTTCCAATAATGGTAATTAAAACTATTTCTTTTAATTAGGAACTAAGCCAAGACAATTTTTCTAAATTATAGTGATGTGCTTTTCGCGTCAGTTTATCACAAGTTCCATCTTTAAACTGCTGTGGCAGCCGTTCTAACTCAGATAAATCATTTTAATTACCCTTGTTGGAAAATATATATCTTCTTCTTTCATCTAATCCTAATTAGATCCATTTATCGGAATTAGAACCGCTACTACAGCAGTTTAAATATAGTACTTGCCGTAAAATGACGCAAAAATCCAGGTGCCACAATAAAGATAAACTGCCATAGCTCAGCTCCTAATTAAAATAAATCGTTTTAATTACCCTTGTTGGAGAATATACATCTTCACCTTTCATTTAAGCCCAATTATGTTAGTGGATCTTAATAAGAACTAACATTCCAGTTGTTTAAAGTCAGGAATTATAATACACATATGCGCTGTAGTATCTATAGCATGCATAAACGGCCTATAGAATTTAAATGACGAATTTCGGCCAGAAAGGTTAATTTTACGAAAAATATAAATAGAACCTTGTCTGAAGGAAATTTTATTCTAAACATAATTGCTAACCGGTTTATTTTTGGTCGGATGAACCTTTTAGGCGCTAGAAGCAAAAAAACTAGTTTTTTTTTTTGGTCGCCATTTTTGGACGACATCTTGAATTCCGGGCTTAGGAGGAGAAATTCGATTTGGCACCGGGCAGATTCGGATTCAGCATGCTCAATTTAGGTTAAAATCGCCTGGTGCCAAAATGACTCAATATTTGCCGTTGAACTCATTTTAGAGTGTCTTTTCTGGGACGCTCTTTTTTAAGTTATTCAGACCAACCAAATTATTAATACGACCAAACAAAATTTAAACGGTAAGTCTTAAATTAAATTCATAAATTTAATCAACGGGAAAAAGCGATGATCATAAATGACGTCAATCAAGGATGACGACAGGTAAACGCAGGTAAGTAAATGGCGTAGGTGAAAACAACAGGGACGTCACCAGGGATGACAAGGAAGGCCACGCAAGTAAGTTAATGACGCAAGCGTGCAAAACAGGTAAGTTATGGATTCAGGGCCAATTGAGACAGCTTAAAGGGATATACCTCCCAGCGCCATTTTTCTCGATCCTCCACAATCATCAAGTACGGCCCCAAAGGTTTATTTACTTATCGTTAGTCTCTCCCTAGCTAAAAAAGCCTTTTTTAAATGTGGCGTCTAGGAGATTTTCTGTTGAATATAACGGAACTTTATTTACGAACGACCCGTAACTATATGATGCTTTGCGCGCTTACAATAACCATAACGTTTCATCTCTGTGTGTGCATGTACTAATTTGCTAATAATTACAATGAAACCAAAAATGTAAAAGCGTAATGCGGTAAAAATTAAATTAATTATTCCAATAGGTAGCCGAAGCAAAATTATACGACACTATAGCCTAGAAAATTATAAATTGTGATGTTAAAATACGAGAATCATTCCGGTTTGTGACGACACGATTAATGCGTTCATGGTGGTTCGTCTATTGGCCACAAGGCCAAATGAGACAGTAGCTACGTTCTTTCGCTGCGAAGATGACCTTTGTGTTCGTATGTACGCGGAAGGCGACCAGCGCAAACTGTTATAAGGCAGGCCGGGTGTCCCTTTAAAGCTATTAGCTGTGAAGGATCCAAGCACGATGCGAGCGAGGCGGCGGCCGATAATTACGATCGAGCTGGACGCTATCGGGAAGCCCGATATTCTCTTTCCTTGAAATGTTTTGGTGGCGGTTAATGAATACCTATTTGTTTCGACGAACGACGTCAATGAGCTTCGTTCGTTTGACTAGACACTGTCTTATAAAGGCCATAAACTGTTCCCTGTCCATCAGGTGCTCTGCTGCCGGTGCAGACATGTTCCTCAAGTGAACAGGCATCCACCTTGGATAGTTATTATGGTCCAAAGCGTGGAACCAGGGGACGAGCTTAGTCAGGGTGTCGAGGTACAGTTCCGATAAAAAAAAAAGCCTTCGTTATACGGATGAAATTGCAAAATTAATGTATGTGACACTGACCGAAATGTTGATATCTCGAAAACTAATGGACAGAATTGAATGAAACAAAAACTGGGTTGCTTATTATGATATCAGCTACATTTCTATACGTATTACATATAATGGTAAGTAGCCAAATATAATTGGCCGAGCGAGCAACACGAGTTGATAACTAATAATATTTCTGATAAATTACTGGATAGAATTGAATAAAACAAAAACTGGATTAATCGTTATGATACATATGCTATATTTCTATACGTATGACATGCAATATACAGCAGAAAAATATAATATGCAATTCAGACTTTGTTTCATGAAAATCCTTCCACTAGTTTTCGAGGTATCATCAGATATCATTAAATTTTTCTCGCTCGGCCAATTATTTTCAGTCAATTAACGAAGTATTTAATAAGGGTAGAACTATAGTAGACAACATAATAAGCAGTTTAGTCTTTGTTTCATGAAAATCCGTGCAGTAGTGTTCGAGATAACTGAATTTCTCCATGGTTGTTATGAGGACCCTCGATATAACGAAAAAGGGCGGCTTTTTTTTACCGGAACTGTACATCGGGAAGGATGCCTAACGTAGGCAATGCACATATACGAGAACCAGCAGCTTCTGTTCGTGAACGACTGAAACTGAAGGTACGTCCTTTTTGATCACGCCAGCATTCAAAAGTTACTACATCATCAGGATTTCTTGCACAGCCATGTTCATATTCTTTTCTATGCAAATCAACTACAAAATAATAGTTAGACGACATAGCAAACCAATTGGCCGCCATCTTGCAACAAATTACATTTCATTACACCTTGCATCATGATAACTACAAAATATAAGCAGTTGTGATCATATGTGGATGTATGCAAATGTTTGACATCAAAATGTGTGGTTTAAAAGCATTTAATGGACGCCATCTTGGAGAATGATAATTTTCACAATGCCTCCATTTACAGATTTGTTTGTAATATATATTGGTCCTCGTCTGTACAAAGTTTAATGCTTGTATCACAAAACGCACAATTGAGTTGCTATGCCGCCCTACTAATACTGATTGAGTGAACGACGCGAACGAAAATCAGCATTTATTTAGCCTTAAGAAAGACTAATGTCCTTCGTGTTCACTAAACACAACCATAGCCAATAAGACTTAATTTAGTTCTGAAATGCGGCCTTCATCAGCTCAGTTGAAATGTTTCAAAATGTAAATCAATAATTCTTGCAGCACACCCTGTTTGTCACTTTAATAACAGTAACCGTGTCGACTATCATTTAGCACCGCCATGGCCAGACCAACGTTATAAAAGGACCAGGCCACATGACGCGAAACACGCCTTCCGCTCCATAGTTACGGCTTCCTATGTGCCCCGGATACAAAAGAGCGAGCCAGTACGAAGTGTACGCAAAGCCGCCTGGCTAAAGGTTTAAAATTTGTTCTACAAAAGCGAATTTATTTATTTTTCCGTAGAAATATTCAAATGTCAGTGTTTGGCGACCAGGTGAGAAAAAGGAGTCACTGATTGAGTGAGCACAATTTGGCTTAGCACGGACATGCATATGAGAGACCAAACCGTGCCAATGTTGCAAACGGTGCATCCAACACCAGCCATCCGTAATACGGGCTTCTGCTAATTTCATTTAATTAGGAAGACCTTAGAATCCGATTTGAATCCAAGTCACGGCACTCAAATGAAACGAAAGTACATAAAGATCAGGTTTACTGTACAACGGCTTATTTCTATCTTGCATGTGGTTGAGAAGCCTATCGTAGACAAAACTTACGGGGGCGGGGGGAGGGTCTGCGGCTGAATTTCCGACTGTTTTTCCGAAAAAAAAACTGACGTTTTGTTTATGTTTTGCTGTTTGCAGATGTTTGTTCGTAATTTTGCTCCACCTTTCGTTTTCCCTTTTATACCGGTACTGAAAAGTCTCAAAATTGCTGAAAACCCCTTAAAAAGACGACATGGCATAATTAAGGATCAATATTATGCCAGACAAAGTAAATAGCAGATGATTAAATCAAATGCAAACACAGGCGGCATGTGTAATAAAAGTTCAGTCAAGTGCAAAAATTAAAAAAAAAGAAGAGTTCGTTTACGAATTTAGAATTAAGAAATTAAAGTTGTTGATCCCATGCAGAGAGAAATACCCACGAATTGGGAGAAAGGGTTGTTGGGAACGTTACTTCCAACAACCGCTTAATGCAGAAACCTGTTTGTGCACGTGCAGTTATCCTGTATCCATCTGCGTATACACAGGGTTTGGAGTTCGTGATCTTTCGTGCCTAGTAGTAACATTTACGTACATTAGTCATTGGCGGGAATCGAACCGGCATGCACTTGGTTTAGAGGCCACCACTTTACTACTCAACAGCTACTGCTTTGTCCTGGGTCATAGGGGACTCCTCACAGCGCTCACGTTGCTCAAGTTCGTTTCAAACCCACCATCTCTAGATGTGTTTTCTTTATTTCTAAGTTAACGTACAAATAACGAAATTTACACTTGGCAATTTTTCAGCTCTTAAATGCAACAAGAACAATTAAAATTCTGTTGCGTGCAGCATTGGATTAAAAAAAGAAAGAATTTGAAAGTTTACCAATTTTAGTACCATTTTTTGCTACTAGATGCCGTTGTTAACAAAGTCTGTTAACCGATTTAACATTTACGTATATGTTTAAATTTTTTTCCCAAAAAAGAAGAAACATTTGCTCAAAAAAGGCAAAAATGGAGTGAGAAATGATCGTCTAGCTGGAAAGTCGCATACATGGAAGAACGTATACAGTATCAAGGATCACGCTAGTGGTCCGCCCGCCAAGTTCAATAATTCTCACACTTCATTGTAACTTCATTGTAAGAAGGCGTTGTTTAATTCTTGCTTTGTTGTTGAATGGCCGCTAGCTTTGGTACTTTAACAAAAACCAGAGCTGAGAGTATTTCACGATGGCGAGGATAAATATCTATGCAACGAAACAGCTTGAAAATAGTTGAATATGGACAGCCTTTGTGCCCTGACAAGCAATAGTTGTATTTCAATCACGTGCATAAACTGTATCAACGTCATAAAAGTGCGTGAAGATCGTTGATTTTAGCTGACTACTATATCTAGACACACGCTAGTGTGTCGCCGCCAAGTAGACATTTTATAGTTGTTGGAGCTTAATAGTTAGAGCATAATTGTTAGAGTGTAATTGTTGTCAGATGGCGGCTCACTAGCAGACTGTGTCTTTTAAACTGAAACCAACTTATACGTGATTTCAGCAAACTGGTGTAAATTCCCCATGCGGCAAAAATCTTTGCAAATCGTTTGAATCAGGTGTCTTGGGTCCAGTAACAAAGAATACCTCAACACGAAAATGTGGGAACGTGTTCTTTATGGAGAAAATGTGCCCTCAATAACATTGAGTGTTACTAGTAACTAGTGACTAGTGACTAGTGACTAGTGACTAGTAACTAGTAACTAGCTAATCACCAGGTTCCCATGTTAATTCTCATAGGGTATAAAGACACCTGTACAGCTCATTAGGGAAAGTTGCCAGATCTAAATTTTGGCCAGACAGGTAAAGCGTCATATGGGGAAGTGCCTTTTTCTAAAATGGGGGTTGCAGCTAGAAGCATGTGGCTCTGAAGTGGCTCATAAGTGCAAAATTATTGTTTAACCATTGTTTGTATTGTCATACAACAGTAGATTATAACATGCTTAAGTGTTACACGCTTATCGTTTCAGTACTTAATTGTCAGAATGCACTGTTTTTGCAAATAGGTGGTTCACTAAGAAACAGAATATCTTTATCTTTTATTGCAAAGATGTGGTCTTTTTTTTGACGGTATACACGAATCCAAACTGAATTATCTGCCCCACCACGATAAAAGGGACAATTTTGCTGGAAAGAAGATTAGGAAACAAAATGCACATTGTCACCACAGTTGGGAACGTGTTCTTTATGGAGAATAAGTGTCCTCAATAACGTGATGGGGACTTTTTATTTTATGTAGACTTACTGTTCTTGCAGTCTAGTGTAAGTGACGAGTAATTTAATAACAGCTGGTGAGTTGATTAGTTTTAGTAATCTTCGTCTGCCACCAGAATATTAGAACTGTATGAACATTTACCATTCCGTGAGTTTGTAGTATGTGTTCATGATTGAATTATTAACGTTAACTTCGGGAGGGCTAAGTGAAGGGGGATGCGCTGATTAAGTGAGCGAAGCAAACGAAAATCAGCGTTTGTTAGCCAGTGCGCTCAAAAATCGGGTTAAATAAACTTAAGCATGTGAAACATGGGCATACAATAAGCCACACCATGTCTATTTGGCTGGTGTTACGGCTAATTGGGCAATGGCAAACGTAAAAATTATGAATTAGAAAATGTATAGACACTCCACACAAAAAAGGTAGAGATGACTATTAGACAGTGGAATTCTTTGTATTCACAGGCCTATGAAAGTTGTGATATCCACCCAAAACCAAAATTGGTATAAGAGAAGCCTCCAAGGTTCCAAAAAGGGTCGGCCTTTCAAAGTAGTGAAAACTTGGTGGCTGCTCTTATACCAGTTTTGGTTTTGGGTGGATACTGACTATTGACTACTAACTACTGACTACTAATTCCGCTCATATAAAATAAATTATGCGACAGATACGAATGAAATTTGGTATTCAACACTCTTTTAACTTCAAGATCTGCCTTTTATGATTTGACATTTGTGGAGGCATTAACTAAAAAGATTGCAATCATTTGTAATCCTATTTTTTCGTATGTTGGAAAAACGCCAAAGGTGATCAAAATTACTCGTTATTAGTATTAACGAGTAACAATGCAAACGGACTGCCAGAAATATTCGGCAGCACATCATTGTCGATAAAATGGAACCGTGACTTGTTTGTAGTAGGGCGCGAGGCTTCGGGCCACTAAGCTCTTAATAAATCCGCAATCCGCGCTACTTATTGTTGATGGTTGAATGCAAATCAGCAGATCCCCGAAGTTAAGCAGCATTGGGCTGGATTGATACTTGGGCGGGTGACCGCCTGGGAATCTGGCTGTTGCAGACAGACATAGGGCCTAAGGGCTTCGGGCAGATGACCAGGAGTGGTTAACGCTCGTTAAACCCTTTTAACTCAAATCAGTTTAATTTATACGATTGAAGTCCTCACTGCAGCAAAACTAAAAAAAAATTAATATCTCCGTTCATATTCAATATTCTTCGACCAAACTTGGCCAGATAGTAGATAAATGGACAGTGGCCAAAATAAGATGCCACCAAAAAAAAACTACAAAAGAAGTGATATCTAAAACAAAACCCACAAGGGTGAAAGAACCCGCCAAGTTTCAGCCTATCAAAGTAGCGATATCAGAGAAAAAAGAGCTGCCACCAAGTTGCTACATTAGTTGCCAAGCTAATCCCACCGACTATTACCTCACACGTTAAATCAAAAAGTCGTCCATTGCTACCGATAGTAGCAATGGTCAGGTTTTTGATTTAACCTTTGATCTAATACTCGGCGGGATTAACTTGGCAACTAATGTAGCAACTTGGTGGCAGCCATTTTGGCTCTGATATCACTACTTTGATAGGCCGAAACTTGGCGCGTTTTTTCAACCTTGTGGGTTTTGTTTTAGATAACAATATAACGGAAAATCAGACGTCTAACACGAAAGTTGTATAATGGAAAATCGTCAACGATCCCGGATTCGCTCATGCGGGGCGTCAGACGAAAGTCTAACGAAAGTCGGACGAAAGTCCGCTGGAAAATCGTTTAATGGAATAATTGTCTAAAAGCTGCCTAAATATCGTTTGTAATTGATAAACGTCTAACTGGACAATAGCATAGCTGCGGTTTCTAATGTTATATGTATAGCTGCAGCAAGCGTGGCAGCGCGAGCGAGGTAGGGACATTAGACATTTTCCATTATACGAATTTCGTGTTAGACAATTTTCCGTAATACTGTATATGTTCTTCCAATTATGCGATATTCCAGTTAGATGGTTACCCCTCGCCCCGCTCATGCTACCGTGCTCGCTGCGGCTATACATATAGCATCAGAAACCGTAGCCATATTATTGTCCGGTTAGGCGATTATATATTATATGATTATCCATTACACTGTATTCCGCTTCGATGATTGTCCAGATTATTTATTTAGGCAGATATTAGAAAGTTGTCCCAATGGACGATTTTCCTGTTAAGACTTTTCATCCGACATCCGACACGGGTAGCTATGGGCTTTGGGGCGTCAGATTCGATAGGCGTCTTGGTCCTAGCTGTACATCTCTGGCTTCGTACCGATCCGGGTTCGATCCTGGTGACGGGAAGTGTATATGTAAGGGTTTTTCTCCGGGTGTTTCCCGCCCGTTGCACGAGGGTTTCCTCCGGGCACCCCGGTTTCCTCCCTCATGCGGCAAAAAACAACTGCTATCATGGTGGTATCTTCCACTTAGTTGACAGCTTCCGCTTGGGCCTAATAACAAGCTTGAAGCTTATTGGCCAACATCTTCTATTATTATTATTATTAAAATATCACTCTGAAAAATGCACGAATTTAAACTGCAGTTAGGTTAACACAATTTGCTAACAAAGCATCTTAGCAGAAATGATACTAAATTTGGTAAATCTCAAATGTTTTCTTTTTATTATTTACTCCGGACTTTAATTGTTCTTTTAATACTTAGGAGAGTTTAAAAAAAAAAACCTATTTTTTTATTATAAACAAGTGTAAGATCACCGTATTTGCCCTTTAAGCTAAATTTTGCTTAGATTAGGCCAACCGTTAATGGCTATAGAATAAATGTAAAATTGGTGATTGGCTGCTGCGGCATGACATCACTATGACGTCACTAACCCTGTCCTTACTAAAGGAACAGTACTGTTAACCAAGATTAGCAGTGCACATGAAATTATGCTTCACGACTGTACGCCCTCCAACTGAGGAACAATATGAAAATCACATTTTTTTTTACTCCAGTTTAGTTATTAAGACATTGCTTGTTTAAAGTAACAACAAGTTCAGTTAAGTTGACAAGCAGACAGCTTGTGTAAGTAGCTGAAAAATTTCTTGACCAAAAATGAAGTGGTAGTTTTCATGAAAATGAAGGATTTGGTAATCACTTTCATGACTTCCAAGTAAAACCACGCTTGTCACATACTTTGTAGCTTTCGTAGTCACTGTGATACTGGGTCAACCTTCATCACCGGGTCGCTGGGTCCGATTGGGTCAGGGGGTCCAAACCTGTAACCACGCAGCAGTGGTGTAACAAAATTTAATTACTTTATATTTTGCAACTGGTATTACAATTTAAGTTTAGCAGTGGAATTTGGTTTGTGCATTTCAATGAAACTACAATTGAAATAATAACTAAAGCAAAACGGTTTGAGTAAAACATTTACTTCGTTTTTACATGAGAAATACTTTTTCTTTGAGTAAAACATTATCTTAATATCCTTATTTTGGCTTAAACAAAAATTACAGCTTTAAAATGGTTCCGAATTTATCGATGGACCACCTTCGTAATTTGGAAATTAATGCTGAAACCTCTCATAATTTTCTTAAAGCTGTTTAAAAAATTGATATTCTGTGGAAACGAAACCCAGCTTTCGATATAGCCTATGTGCATCGTGTAAATCGAAAGCGCTGGCCAACACCACGCGATTACATCGATTTTCCTTTCCGTATTCTGTCACCCAGTTGACAAGGGCAGTGGCGTATCCTCTTTTCCGAGCGCCGGCGCGAGTGACAATGTGGTTGATTTTGAGCGTCATACCTTTCGAAAGCGAAAGTACAAACCGGAAACCGAGCACGGATACAAACTTTGTCTGATCGCTTGTTTCTTTCTGGTCGTCGTCGATGTAGACTAAATGATAGCGATGATTAGCTTTTAGTTCCTTCACTCGGTCTAAATAATCTTCCGCATTTCCTTGGAGTATGAGTCCTTCTTTTAGTACACTCAGGCATTCCGTGAGTTCCTCATCGCTCTCGGCCTCTTTCACTCGAAACGCGCTACCATTGTCCGCCATCTTGCTACGCCACGTGTGCTCACTGACCTCTTTACGACCTCAGGGCAAATCGATCTCACGGCAACGCGGAGGATGTTTGCTTGCTTCAGCTTTCAACGAAGAATAGTCCAAATACGAGCTGATAAGACCAATATGAGAAGCAAGATAAAGCAATCATAAACAAATCAAACCACACGAAGACACCACACTGTCTGAGCTGGTGAATCCACGGTGTGATTAAAAGTTATTAATGCCACCACAAGATGTCCTCTTAGCACAGCTCCGTAATCCCCCGCTAGCGATTTTCCGTGGATGCTACTGCTTAGCGTTATCCATAACCGGTTCATCCAATTACTTAGCTTCCCACCCGACTCACCTACCGCGTTAAAAACCACCCTATCTGTTGCCGTATCGATTTACATCCTGTTGTCAGGATATAGGATTTCCTCCAAATAAAACTCAGGAAGTTAACAATAAGTTGAATATGACTGAACGTTTCTACAGGCAGTCAGCCATGATGCCTGTCATACTGGAAATGGCCTTGGTGCCCTTGTAGGCGTTTGTACAGCCGAAACAGCTAAGAAAGACTAGCAATGACTTTGTCCATCCGTCCGTCTCTCGCCTTTTTCAACTCCAGAACGGTACCAGTTAGAAACAAACGGTACGGCAAAATTAAAATATTATTGCTTCTTTATACCTAAGGTATGCGTGCTTATACCTAACAGGCTTCCTCAACGTATGAGGGGGGGGAGATGAGGCTTAATGGCAACGTATGAAATAACAACATTTGATCATCGCATTTAATCACTACAGAAAGACGAGCAACCTTAAAAACAAAAGGATTTCGTTAACGACACACATTAGCTACATTTTAAAGGGTCTCGACACCGTGTTGCACGGATGAATAGGCCTACTCACGAACCTAATTCTTCGTTAGCTGCTACTTACGAAATTAAAACGGCCTAAAAGCTGACAATTAGGCTTAAAATCTAAAAATAGGCCTAAAAGATTACATATTTTAACCGGTATTTGTGGTGGTTACTAATTTTAAATTATAATAACAGGTTTAATCACCAAGTTGAAGGTGATTTGGAAAGAGACAGGATAAAAGATGCCACTTAAGCTTGCAGCACACTGCTCCATTCCGTTCCATTCCGTCCCATTCCGACGACTGACGGCAACGGATGGTCCAGCGCACATTGTTGCTGTCGCTAACCGTTTCAGTCGGCTCCGCTGAGCTTTTCAATTTGATCGCGCCCAAATTGGCAATGCAAATGAAGAAGGACCTGTAGTAACCGTAAATAAGTAATTAAATAGAAAGTGGTAGTAAATTAGGTAAAATTATTTATGCCCGGGTATGAGATTTAAGTCCAGAAGGCAACCGAATAAGGTTCGCATCTGTATTTAGTCGAGGAAATGCATTGTACGCAGGCGCATGACGGACGACAACGGCCGTCGACTGAAGCTCCGTTCCGTTTCGTTCCGTTGCGTGACGTCACGTCACAGGCCGTCACATTTCTGTTTAGATTAAAAGCATGTAAATTGGAGGAGCCGCGTGTACTCCTCCATCCCGTTCCATCGGCTGACGGACGGGTGGTCGAGGTAGAATCTTGTCAGTCAAAAACTGATCGCATCGGACCGCCACGCGCCTGCGCACAATGCCTGTTGCAAACTAAATACAGCTGCGAACCTATTTCAGTTGCCTTCTGAACTTAAATGTCATGTCCGAGGGTAAAGAATTAATACCTAATTTACTACGACTTTCTATAAGTCACTACAAGTCCTTCTTTATTTGCATTGCTAATTTGGACGCGATAAAACTTAAAAGCTCAACTCAGCGGAGCCATCTGAAACGGTTACCGACGGAAGCAATGTGCGCGGGACCATCCGTTGCCGTCAGTCGTCAAGTTACAAGCTAACGGCAGGTGCGTAGACTTCTTTGATGCGATCAGCTTTTGACGGAATGGATTCTGCCTCTACAAGGGCGTCCGTCAACCAACGGGTCGTCACGGAACGGGACGGAGCAGTATACGTTGTGCGCAGGCGCGTGGGGGTCCAATGCGATCAGTTTTTGACTGAAAAGATTCTGCTTCGACCACCCGTCCGTCAGCCGACGGAACGGGACAGAGCAGTATACGTGGCTCTTCCAATTTACATGCTTTTAATCCAAACAGAAATTTGACGGCCTGGACGTGACGTGACGGAACGGAACGGAATGGAGTAGTGTGCTACAAGCTTCAGTCGACGAGCGTTGTCGTCAGTCATGCGCCTGCACACAATACATTTCCTCGACTAAATACAGATGCGAACCTTATTCGGTTGCCTTCTGGACTTAAATGACATCATACCTGGGCGTAAACAATACCTAATTTACTACCACTTTCTATTTAATTACTTATTTACGGTCACTACAAATCCTTCTTCATTTGCTTTGCCAATATAGGAGCGATCAAATGGAAAGCTTATTGGAGCCGACCGAAACGGTTAGCGACGGAAATAACGTGCACTGGACCATCCGTTACCTTCAGTCGTCGGAACGGAACGGAACGGAGCAGTGTGCTACAAGCTTTACGCCAATCCACGAATTAAAAAAAAATTGAAACAATAAAAGTGCTGGTGGGAGCTAATGGGTTCAGTGTTCAGGCCTCTTAGGGAAGGAAGTAAAGGCGGAGAGAGACAAATTACGCTTGAAGACTGCAACAGATGGTGAAGAGACAGTTTGCTCAGTCAGGGAATTACAAGCTGCGACAACCCTGACAGAGAAAAAAAAATTCGGTAAACTAGCCTATAGTTCGAGGGACAACTAATTTACCCCCCCCCCGTTTCGAGGTTACTGTACTTAAATCGAAAAAAGGCAAGTCAACCGGCAAAATAGTGATTGCTGTTACAGTGATAGAGTTCGCTTTCTCAGTGTGTGATAGACGTGTGCGTCTCTCCAATTTCGAAAGTGGCAGAACTGTACAGAAGACCGATTGCAACTAGATAGTTGCTGCAGCCGCTTGTATCAAGGTTTTTATCCGAGTCTTTGACACCTCGTAATTTGAAAGATGTAGGAAATCAATAAACGATACCAACCCAAACACAACAAAAATCGGTTAATAAAATGCTTATGTACTGAAATTTTCCTTTATCCGTAACATTTGCATTTGTTAACTAATTTTCGTTCTGTTTCATGGGTTACTATTATTTAATGATTCCCTGCATCTGCCAAATTTAGACTAGTGGTCTAGACCCACAGGCAAAAAGTTAGAAACGAAATGACCTTAAAAAGGGGCACCAAGGTCATTCCATTATCATCGTTGGATGCGCCATGCCGGTTGACTGCCTATAGAAAGTTCAGTCGTATTCACGTTCTCTTTATTATCCTGTGTTTTACTTGCAATGGACCAGACTTTTTCTCCAACGCCTATAGTTAAGCCCGTCCGTCTGTTCGTTTGCGCAGGAGTCAGTGTGCATAGTGACCCCTTTGAAATTTATCAGGCTACTTTTCTTATTTACCATTAAGCTTTTACGATGTTTTTGGGCAAGTAACTTAAAATTTTGATTCGGCGGTCTATTATGATAAATACTAAACAGTTTTTACCATTTGATTTCAGAAAATCCGATAGCAAGCAAATTATCGGTAAATGATCATAATTAGCACGTGGTACACAGACAGCTCCCTCTCTGATCCGATTTTACTATCTAGTCCTGTATGTGTTAAGCCCGGGCTGTGCTACAGTACTGGCCGCATCATGGTAGAAAAGTAGCATACGGGACTCGGTTGAACAATATGGCCGCTGAAAGTGGCGCTGATGTGATTGATTTGTCTTGTTGCTGCTTTTTGTCAACTGAGGACAACACCTTCCGTAGAAAAATGCTGCCTTCCTTGAAACAACTTCTGGATAAACGAACATGTCGTTATTTACTGAATATGTGCAGTCAAGAAATTTAATAGCTTTGTGGAAAAGTACGGAAATTTATTTATTGGTATGTGTAATCTATTTTCCAGGTGACGACTGGGATTAAGTTAGTGAATTACTAATATTTTTGTCAGCTGCCGCTATTTGGCAGTAGATGGCAGGACACATCCGTACAAAAATTCACCAATGCGATCTGCATGGCCAGTTCCCGAACAGACCTCAAATGAAATGGACCACTCGTGGCAGCCATTTTGTCTACTCCCCTAATATTGTTTTAGGTCGGGCCGGATAGATTACTGATCAAGGTTAAAGCCTAAAGCTAATCATAGTGAAAAGGTGACATACCGGGAAAGAGAAAATACATGAAAGTAATAAAAAGGAATAAGTAAGAGTTAACGTAGCTTAACGTATTTCTTGTATGGTACCTACATGCCACACGCGGGCATCAGCTCTTGTGGGATGTGGGCACATACCGTATTGTTATACTGCAATTGTTTATTGTAATAAACTTACTTACTTACTTACTTACTTACGTATCATTACCACATTATTATTTTTATCATTATTATTATTTACTATTTAGTATTTTTCTGTTTGTTAATTTTTTTTTTCAAGAATGAAGCCATAAAAGGCCCCTAGTTTGATCTATTAGTGAAATAGACCAAAAATTACCTAAGAAATTAGCACGGCTGGCCGGCAGGCAATGCTTTCAGACTTCGTTCGCGCACGAGCATTTTCAGAAAATTGGGTAGCAGAAGGAGCTGTTGTTGTTTTACTTAAAGGAGCTGTACCCAAACCGGGTTATCTGCCCCAATGCAGATGACGAGAGGGAGGAGCAGGCTTGGTTAGGTTTGGTTTATTAGGAGCATTAATCTTAAAGGTCATGAGGGGCAACATGTAACAAGATACATCGATGCCTGGGTATTTTTTTTTTTGGGGGGGGGGGGAAGGGAAAAAGCAAAAATCAAAACATTACAATGTTATTAGCACAGCCGGTTGGAGGGGAGGTGCCCAAGTTCGAATTAGAATTGACTCGAACAAGATACAGCGATCCTTGGATGTGTGGGGAGAAAGTCAAAACGCTACAATACTTTAGCACAGCCGGCAGAAGGCGAGGTGCCCAAGCTCGGATTGGAATTGATTTGAACAAGATACAACGATCCTTGGAAATTTGGGGAGAAAATCAAAACGTTACAATACTTTAGCACAGCCGCTAGAAGGTGAGGTGCCTAAGCTCGGATTGGAATTGACTCGAACAAGACACAACGATTTTTTTTGGGGGGGGGGGAGGGGTGAGGGCAAAAGGCAAAATATTACAATGGTGTTAGCGCAGCCGGTAGGAGGCGAGGTGCCCAACCTCGGATTAGAATTGACTCGAACAAGATACAACGATGCTTGGGCGTTCGGGGGAAGGTGGGGGGGGGGGGGCGAACGTTAAAACATTACAGTGCTACTAGCACAGATGGCAGGAGACGAGGTACCAAAGCTCGGAGTGGAGTTCACAGCTGGAAAGTGCACAAACAAAAAACGGATTAGCGCTCACTCGAACGAAACTAATTATAATTTAAACTCCAATTCAACCTCCAATACCAACCTCCACGCACATGCATTCATGTTCATCACTATTCAAACAAACAAAATAGATGGGAATTTCACACATTAAAATTATACACAAAATACAAACATATTGAAACAGAACTAAAACAGAAGCCCATAAACACATACAAAGCAACGCCTACAAAATTTTAAAAATACAAATTCACGCAATCACTTACACGAAACAGAACTAACACAAAAACCAACAAACACAAACACAGGCAAAAGATACTCCCTTAACAATGCATGTATATATGTTTCACAAATCGCTAATGCACACACTAAATAAACATACAGCCGCTCGCACGAAAGATTTAAAACAAATATGCAGGCACGTTGTCCTGCATAATACACAGATCAAGCATATATTTCAAAAACTAATTTGCGTACACGTTCTGAAATAACCAGTGAGTAAAAACAGTCATTGTTTTTTACTCACTGGTTGTCAGAACGTGAACGTAAATTAGTGTTTGAAATGTGTGCTTGACGTGTGCATTATGCAGGCACATAAAATGTCCACATAGCGGCTGTGTGTGTGTGTTTGTGCTTGTGTTTGTTGGTTTTTGTGTTAGTTCTGTTTCGTGTAAGTGATTAGGTGAATTTTTATTTTTTCAATTTTGTGGGCGTTTGTTTTGTATGTGTTTATGGGCTTATGTTTTAGTTATGTTTCAATATGTTTGTATTTTGTGTATAATTTTAATGTGTGAAATGCTCATCTGTTTTGTTTGTTTGATTAGTGATGAACATGTATGCATGTACGTGGAGGTTGGTATGTCACAATTTTGGTCCCTAGAATTGCACCAGGGGCAACTGCCTGAAACTCGTGACCCCCAAATTTAAACTTAACTGTAGGAAGTCTTTCTTTTCCCTCAGGGTGGTGCCAGTCTGGAATTCACTTAGCGACTGCATTGTCTCGGCTTCCTCGGCGAACTTGTTTAAGAGACTGATTAATGACTGCAGCCTTAAGGCCTTTCTGTGTATTTTTGTTGTTCTGGATTTTGTGACTAGGGTGCTCTCACTCTTTTTATTTTGTTTTAAGTATGTTTTCATTCATCTTTGTTTGCGGTAGGGAGTTAGTGGTATCAATTTGGTATCCTTCCCTATCGCATTGCTACTTATATGTGGCAATAAAGCTTATTACTATTATATTATTAATTGGAGCTCAAATTATAGTTCGTCTTATTCGAGTAAATCTCTAATAGGTTCTTTATTTGTGTAGCTTCACGGCTGTGAGTTCCAAGTGGATACAAGCTCTAATGCTTTTATTTAAACGGCGAAGCTGTTTTTCGTTCAGTGAATTAGAGTTTGTGTTGCACGTGAATTTCAAAAAAGGATTGAAAGGAAGAGGAGCAGGTTTGGTTTGGTTGGTTTGGTTTGGTTTGGTTTATTCGGAGCATTACCCTTAAAGCTCACTAGTCACACACACAGGAAATTACACCAAGTCAACATACAAGAAACAAACATAGGGAACTGTAAACAAACTAAGAACTAAAAACCAAAAACTAGAAATGACTGGATTGGTACCGGAAACCGTACATTGCACATACGGCCCTAAAGTTCTTTGCAACCATGTGAGGCCATACTCCCAACATGGCCTCCACGGCTAAGGATCCACCCACAGATGCAAGCAGCCGGCAACGCGCCCCACTGAAATCGGAGCACCTCAACAAAAAATGTTCATTCATCATCCTCGCTTCATCACCGCACAAACAGACGAGTCCAAGGCCAGGCAGTGGTTCAGAGCAGTATAACCAGACTTTAACTGGAAGAGAGAGTAGCACGGCCATATGCCTTGACAAACGATCAAGTTTTCGTTGGAAGTGTGATGGAGGGTGAATACTAAACAACTAGTACCTGCTAGGTTTAGAAAACCAAGCACCTTCCCATTCCGAGAGCACGAAGATATGTCATACAGAAGACAGATGTTCTGGCGCAAGTGTCAAAGAAACACACGAACATGGCTCACGCTGGAGTTGGGAGTGGTCATCAGCTATACATTTGTCTTCAGAGTCAGAGTGACCTGGGACCCGTCATAATGGAGACCCTGGAGCCCCCAAGAGCCGCACAAACCACTTTAAGCTGATCTCAATGACGAGGGGGTGTGCCAGAGTTCTGCTGAGGAGTGAGCTCTTTAAGAAGACAATGCCGATATGGAATCCCACATTACAGGGAAGGAAAGGATGAGAAAATCAATGCCCAGGTCAACCAAGATAGAAATCGCAGCCAACTCAGCTAACATGATGGACGGCATAAGTTGATAAACACAAAGCGCAGGAATTCAGATACCCACACCACTGTTTAAAGGGTCCACAAAGGAGGCGTCACAGTAGATTTCAGGATCCTCCAGGCCCACATGGGACTGATCACAGGAAATACCACTCGCACATTCCATAAAGAGACACGGACCTACTGAAACTGCCACTGAAACCGAAGGAAAGAGGAAGGAAGACGATTTCCAAAAGAAGAGGGCTGCAGAACCTAGAGTTCTCAAGGAGTCCAGAAGACGATCCAGAAGTGAAAGGTAGTGGCTGAGGATAGTAAACAATAAATCAGATAGGTCACGACTCACATTCAGCAATGTCAAATGGTGGGAGTGTTGTTTTAACTTGAGAATTGGCACTTCACCCACTTTGACATGAGGACAAAGTCAGCAGCAGAGCCTCGACACCCAGCAGCAATACGAAGACAGGCATATAAAGATACTTGGACATACTAGGAAGCAACCTGCCGGGGATAAAAATGGGAAATGTTATTCAACCCAAGACAAAATAAATAAACAGGACAGAAAGCCAAAGGCTCAACAAGAGTTAAATAAATACAGATGTAAACTATTTACGTTGCCTTTTGGACTTAAAAATCTAACCCACGACCTTTGCAACCAAATGTCAAGGTCCTACTGCTGAGCCATATACTGACACGGCCAAACAGATAGCAATGTCATCAGCAAAAACTGCTATGCTGCACTGAGGCACAAATGTGGAAGACCATTGCCATGCGCTTTGGCTCAGGTAGCAGCCCCCATCCTACTCAAAAAAGGCCGATTTGTCCCTCAAACCAGCTCCCGCCAGAGCTGGCCACAGATAACGATATAAAAATCTGAGAAAGAATGGAACGCAGCACCTTCTGATTACTATAGTGAAGCACTGTACTAGTACCAGAAGATCTAGAGGATTGTTTATTACAATAATAGGTCTTTTTTAACTGCCATAAATGCAAGAACAACTGAAATCCGCTGCATGTAGCATTTTATACAATACAAAGAAAGAATCTGAGATTTACGAAATTTAGCACTATTTCATGTTACTAGATACCATTGTTGCAAAGTGTGATAACTGATTTAACTTGTATGCGAATATTTGCAATTTTTACCCTAAAAAGGAAGAAACTATTGCCCACATAAATAAAAAAGACAACATTGAAAACTTGGATTATTTAACAGTAGTTATGTTAATTAATACACTTTGCTAACAAGCTAACAAGCTAGCTGTAAGAAATGGTACTAAAATTGGTAAGTCTCAAATTGTTTTTTTATTGTACAAAATGGTCCACGCAACGAATTTCAATTGTTCTTTCCATATTTACGAGAGTTAAATAGGTCTTACTGTTATCAACAAGTGTGTAAATCATCCTATTTTCCCTTAAAAGCATGCATTTGGTTTAGATTAGGCCACTCGTGAATGGCCAAACAATAAATGAAGTTAAGAAGAATCAGAATGCTTTTTGAGCATTTATAAGGTGCTGCTGGCTGCCATCACTATGACGTCACTAACCCTGTCCTTACTAAAGAAATAGTGCTAACCAAGGTTAGCAGTGGATGTAAAACTGAGCTTGAAAGACTGTAACTGATAATCACTATTTTTTTCTACAGTTATTTAAGGCATTGCTTGATAAAAGTAACAACTACAGGTTCAGTAAAGCTGAACAGAGCAGACGTACTCATGCTTAATTTGTCGTAAAATTTATTGACCAAAAAAGTGATATTTGCATAAAAATGATGAATTTGGTAATCACTTTCATTACTTCCAAGTAAAACCAAGCTTTTCCCGTCAATCGTAGCTTTTGTTGTAGTCACTGGGATACTGGTTCAACCCGGTGGGTCTGACTGAGCCAAGGGTTCAACACATGTGACCAGGCTAAAATTGTGACCGGAATGATTCGATGACCTAGCTAGTTGACTCGGTAACCTCATCCAACTTTGATAGGGGCCATCCATACATTACGTCACACTTTTGGACTACTTTGAAACACCTCTTCCCCCACCACCTTGCCGTAAATGTCACACCTCCCAAGAATTAGGTCACACTTCTGCAGCACCCCCTTCCCCATGTAACTTTTAAAAGTACCTTATATTTGCTTAATACTTTAATACTTTGTACACATACACATGATAGCTTGGATCAGTAATAAATGATGACAATCCGGCTGCTTAATACAACGGGAGAAGAGCATCATCGAGCCATCTCATAGCCAACTACACATGCGAGTTCAGAACCCTGCGCAACCAGGCAGAGTGGAGGATCTGAATGGAGTATTGCAGGGAGGATAGCGTGCAGCAGAAAAGCCTGCCATTTGTTTGTTTAGTTTTTTTTGTTTGTTTGTTTGTTTGTTTGTTTAATGTACGAAATATTCTAAAAAAAAAACATCGTGGAGTTTAATTTGAAAGCTCTTCAACATTATCAGTCAACTTACACAACATCAACAATTTTCAAAGTTCCAGGAAGAAACGCTGTCTTTCTTTTGACAGTCCTAATGCTGGTGGATGTAAACACAGTCAACTGTCTTAACGTGCTACCTCATCCTCACCACTTGCGTGCGATTCAAAATTCGTTGCGAGGACGCAAGTGATGAGGACGAGGTAGCACGTGAAGTAAAGTCTGATAACCACAGTCGACAGTGTTTCATCCACCGGTATTATAGTTTGTTCCACATTATGTTTTCAAAAAACTGACTGGATGACGACTCGTTTCCTTGCACACTAAGAGTGTAAAATCGTGCGGAAATCATACTTGTAGACTTTACACAGTTACTGTTAAGAGTTTACGAATGGGATGTTTACGGATTTTTTGCGCTCGTAGTGGAAGAACACGTGGCGTCACACAGTCAGTTTTCTGTAAACATAATGTGGAACAAAGTATAGGACTGTCAAAAATTCGTGAAGAAAGACTGTGTTCTTCCTGGAAAATTGAAAATTGTGCGTATTGTGTAAGTTTTTTTGATAAAGTATGAAATATTAATCAATGGGATTAACGTGGCAAATATTTTGTTGTATTGCTCTTTAAAGCTGAACCATTTCATCTTTGTGGCCCTTTCATCCACTGTTGGTTCACACAAAGAAATTGGTAGTTCCTCTAGGATTACAATTCATGTTTATCAATGAAATTCGATTTGCATATTTCCATGGAAGGTGCAATTGCACTATAAATGAAAGCTAAACGGTTTGCTTAAAGCAATTACTGCGGTTTACATCAAAAATACATTTTCAGTGAGAAACCCTTGTTATCCTAAACCCTTGTTTTGGCTTCGACAAACATTACAGCTTTAACGGAACCAAAGTCCTCAATGCTGCTCCACATCATCGTAATTTGGGGATCAATGTCATAACTCCTATCATTTTCCTACAGCTGTTTTACAAATTGATAACTTGTGGAAACGAAACCCAGCTTTTGATAAAGCCTATGTGCATCGTGTAAATCAAAACCACTGTCCAACACCACGCGATCACATCCATTTTCCTTTCCGTATTTGATCACCCAATTGACAAGGGCAGTGGCGTATCCTCTTTTCCGAGCGCTGGCACGAGTGACAATGTGGTTGATTTTGAGCGTCATACCTTTCGAAAGGGAAAGTTCATACCGAAAGCCGAGCGCCGAGTCAAATTTTGGCTGATCGCTTGTTCCTTTCTGGTCGTCGTTGACGTAAACCAAATGATAGCGATGATTAGCTTTCAGTTCCTTCACTCGGTCTAAATAATCTTCCACATTTCCTGGTAATCGGTCTCCAGATTTTAGTACTCTCAGGCATTCCTTGATTTCATAATCGCTCTCGGCCTCTTTCACTCGAATCGCGCTACCGTTGTCCGCCATCTTCTACTCCACGTGGGTGCCATTGACGTCTTGACGACCTATAAATCAGGACAATGCCGATGATATTTGCTTGCTTTAGCTTTGAACGAAGAATCGTCGAAACACGTGCTGATAAAACAAATGGAGACCGGAGATAAGGCAATAATAAAGAAATTAAACCTCACCGACCGCGTTGATGAAGCCGCGGTGTGATAAAAGTACTCAATGCCACCGCAAGATGGTACACTTTCCCCGTCAGCACATTCCCTCCAACGCGAGCGATTTTACGTGCTTGTCACTGCTTAGCGTAACCCAAAACCGGTGCTTACTACGCTTTCCGCCCGAATCTCACCGTAAACCTCCACTCGACTAACGCGTCAAATATAAACCAGTGCCTGACCCTGCCGCTGGCCATTTATCAATAGAGCAGTAACATAATGCAGTATTATTGTATATAACTCTATGGTGGAGCCAGTAAGGGTTAGCTGCAAGGGGCACTGGAGGGGGAAAAGAAGGTCGTCTTACTGAAGCCAATGCAATTGAAGCCAATAAAAATTTTCTCATTTGCTTATAACAGTGGTAATAATTTTATACTGCTATTATTATAATTTTTTTTTGTCTACGATGCACCCAAACTTTGCAATTGTTTCATATGTTGACATTTGTAATTCTTGTATTTTCAATGTTTATTTTTATTATGGTAGCCAACACACCACACGCGAGCATTAGCTCTTGTGGGGTGAGGGCACATTCGGGGTTTTGTACCGATTTGCCCGATTCAATAAACCAATATTCTTCTTCTTCTTCAATGCTATTGGACTGGATTTCTTAAGCCTGTAACGCGCGGTTTTTGTTGTTGGAGAAAACAACGTTTTTTTAAGCCTAAGAAATCTGCTCTCAAATCACTGTCTTGACTAGAAATGCCGTTGTTTTCCGTTACATTTTAATCTAGTGCACCTTGTAGCTATTACCGCCAAATGGTGTCTCGTAGCCAATATGACGTCACTTGCCGCTGCTCTATACAGTGTGGGGAACAAATCCGGTTCCTCCAAATGAATTAGAGGGGACATTAAAGATAACAACTAAAGATGATAATGTCTTGAAAAAATGACTGAACATTTATTTCAGCAGGATAGACAGGCAACCGTGTCTCTCCAACGATGACATTGGCAATATCCTCGGTGCCCTTTTTCAAGGTCACTCCGTTTCCAGTTTTTTACCAGAGCGTCTTACAGCCCTACTGTAAATTTGGAAGATGTAGGGAACAGTGGCGTAACAAAGTAACTCTGGGCCCCATTTATTGCCCCCCCCCCCCCCCCAAAAAAAAAAAAAATCTTCGACTCAATCTTCGTCTCAATGATGTTGTCCATGTCCATATTTCCACGCCTTACCTAGCCTACCTGTACGTTACGCCACTGGTAGGAATCACTAAACAGTACCAACCTCCCCCCCCCCCCAAAAAAAAAAAACACAACGAGATTTATTTACAGGGTTCTAACACGGCCTTGAATTCTTTAAAGTGTCTCAAACTTGAAAACCTAAAATTCAAGGCTTTGAAAAACGTTGAAAGTTGGAACTTTTGTTGTGAGACCCTTAAAATGCTGTATGGTTAAATGCGGTTAATACTATTTAGGTATAAAATTAAATAAATAAATAAAAATACTTTGTCTGCCGAGGCCATTTTCTACTGTGAACGATGCTTCCCAAGAATTCAACTGGAGCATGACAGAGGGAGGTGCCGTGCAGTGCAAGCAGTTTGTGACAGAAGGGGCAGCAGCGCAATTGCTGTTCCACTGGGGGCGAGGGATAATCGTCTAACTGGAAAATCGCATAATTGGAAGAACGTATACCATATAACGGAAAGTCGTCTAACAGAAATTTTGTAATGGAAAATCGTCGAACTAGAAATTCGCATAATGGAAAATCGTCTAACAGGAAATTCATATAATGGAAAATCGTCTAATGTCCTTGACTCGCTGGCGCGGGGCGAGGGATAATCGTCTAACTGGAAAATCGCATAATTGGAAGAACGTATAACGGAATACAGTATAACGGAATATCATCTAACAGGAAATTCGTATAATGGAAAAGCGTCTAACTGGAAATTCGTATAATGGAAAATCGTCTAATATCCCTGCCACGCTCGCGCTACCGCGCTCGCTACGGCTATACATATAACATCAGAAACCGCAGTTAGACGTTAATCCAGTTAGACGTTTATCCATTATACAATATTCCGTTTAGATGCTTTTCCAGATTTTTTATTTAGGCAGATTTTAGACAATTATCCCATTAGACGATTTTCCAGTTAGACGTTCGTCCGACGCCCCGCTCGCGCTGCCGCGGTCGCTCGGCTATACATATACCGGTAAAATCAAAACCCGCATCCAGTTAGACGTTTATCCATTATACGGTTATCCATTATACGCTATTCCGTTTAGATGATTTTCCATTATACGACATTCCGTTTAGACAATATTCCAGATTTTTTATTTATGCAGATATTAGACAATTATCCCATTAGACGATTTTCCAGTTAGACGTTCGTCCGACGCTCCGTTCCACTGTACTGGCTCTTAGTTGCTGTAATCTTCTCAGTCCATTGGTGGGAGGCACGACACTAAGGTGCCAACACCGGCATCTAACAAAACATTGGAACTTAAAATGTAGTTATAATAATTGAGCGTGCAAAGACCCTTGAAATTTGTTTTAAAAGGACATTCCTCCCAGCGCCATTTTCCTTGATCCTCCACATCCAGTACGGCCCCAAAGTTTTATTTTCTTACCGTTAGTCAGTCCCTAGCTAAAAATCCGTTTTAAAATGTGGCGTCTACGAGATTTTCTGCTGAATATTGGTAACTTTATTTACTGTGTCCCGCACGTATATGCTCCTTTGCGCGCCTACAATAACCATGACGTTTCATTGTTTCCGGTTGTGATGACACAGTTTTTGCGTCAATGCTGTCACGTGACCCGCACTTCGTCTACTGGGCCAGACGTCGTTCCGCGTCGTTCACGTGATCACGAGAAGACGAGGGCGGAAGTGACGTTGTAGTATTACTACGCCGAATCTCGTGACGGCAGCTGGGGAACAGAAAACGCGACAAACCCCTCACGGCATTTCTGATTGGGGAGGCTTTAGGGTGTTTAAGATTCCCACGCGATAGCATTGCCCCCATAGTTCTGACGGCGCGCTGCCAGATGTACGACGGCCAGATGTCCCCGCATGCACGCTTCATTCTTGTAGCGTGCGTTTTGGGAGGTGAACAGACCGGGTACGAAAAGGCCTACCTTTATTTCGCTGGATGATATGCTTGGGGCTGACGCTCAGTGTAGTTACCGGCGTTTCCTGCCCCATTCACACTACGAGCATTTTAAACTCGTTTAAGGGCCAAAACTTGTTTGAGCAAACGTAATCTGAACAACGTCGTTTTCACTAAAGACGTTTCGAACGCTTCTGGAAGTCGTGTATAGCCTAAACGTCAAAGTCGTTTAGCTCGCCAAACTCGTTTGAGGTCTGACGTCACACCGTGTTTTCCCGTTTTCCCGCTGGGATAAGCCAAACACGTGACGTTATATTTGTGGAGTTTGGGCTACGTCATTTACTCGGTAGTTTACCAGATAAAAAATATAACTGTTAAATTACTAGCAGGCTTCCGTCGACTTCCAGGAGCCATCTTGGTTGTTTACATTTAGTGAAACAATCTCAGAACTCCTCGCGCCAAGTTTCAATAACATCCAGAATTCGTTGCGCCAAACTCGGTCATAGCGTGACCGCTTCTTTTGGGAATTCGTTTAGCTGAACGAGTTTAGCGTTAAATGAGTTTTAGGACCATAGTGCGAATGCAACACCGCACGAGGAAGGCGGACGTACCTTTTACAACCCATCACGAGTAATAAACAGTAAATGCCAAAGTAAATGGCCAATGAAATCGCAGGACGTGAATGTTATGATTTTTATTGTCGATCACAAGTTAACCTTCCTCCATCGCGATTTAATTCTTATTTTTAATCCGGTGATTTCAATTGTAGCGTGGTAAATAATGGCTTAACTTCGACAGGCCGTAAGCAACTGACTTCACGCAAATTCTGCCCGTTTTTAACTTCCCTTCCCCGTCACATTTTGCTACTTTTGTTTTGCTACCCCCACTTAGAAAATGACAACGCAACCCGCTGACCGCCCCTCCTTACCGACAAAAAGGGGGCAATTACGGACAATTGTAATCTATTAATCTATTTGTAAAATAATAGTCGCATTCGTCCGAAAAAAAATCTGATGCTTTTTTAAACTTGCTTGAATGTTATTTTTTTTATTGGTAAAAAATAATATTGCAAGACGTCACAAGTTTAGTGCCCTCCCCCTTGTCTGAAACTGCCACACTCCGTGAATCTCCACGCCTCTTGCGTCACGTCCAGTGCCGTAACTAAGCGGAACTCAAGGGACTTACTGAGTCCCCTGACAGAATAAAGTGGGACAAAAATGTTATAAAAAGTAGTGGGTGGGGGCAACAGATTACTCTTTTTGGGGCAACAAATTAACAGTGAAAGCTAACAAAAAAATTAATAGTTACTTCAAGTTTACATTACAAAGCAAACAA
>JAHWFP010143354.1:0-29544 GCA_023313725.1 Lithobius niger | reverse complement strand
AAAAAGGACCCGGGATATAATCTAGCTTCCAGGCAGGGAAATTTTAGTTTTAAAATCTTTGGATTTATCCTTCTATGAAAGACTTAAAAATTTAATTGCTTTGTGCTTTAATTGACAGCTTACTTCTTTCTTTTAAACATATAGAAAGAAAAATGTGTTGTTAATCATGATTGAAAATATTGTGTACTGATTGAATATTGTGTGTGTATTGTGACTGGTCATTATTTATGTCGGGCGGGGGGGGGGGGGTAGAGGAATTAGGATGTGACCTCCAAACTTTCGATGACCTCCCCTGTCCATACACCTGATAAAGAACGACCCACCCTCTTTCAACCGAATGAGCCTTCACGGAGTGGGGCAAATAATTTTTTTTTCCGGGCGGGGGGTAAATTTTACACCCCTCCACCCCCACCTTTATCTCCCTGCTAGAAAGCTTGCGACCACTTTATTCTGATTGTTTTTTCTATGCGCAATGTATGGTGCCATAAAACAATTATGAAGAAATCGGCATAAATAAATTTATTTACCCACTGATTTTACACCAATAAGTTTTTTTTTTTTACCCTTTCCCCTTCTCTCGCCCCATTTACGCCACTGTCAACGGCTATTTTGTTTAACCTCTTTCTTGCACGACAGCTTTAAGAACAATATTCAAATTTATTCCGCGACGGAATATATTTAGCCACTTATGTCTGGCCGTATTTTAAAGAGCATCGACTGCTTACGCTCCAGGCTGGCCAACCCGCGGCGATTGTAGGTGGTCAAGGCTTTTGTTAACTACGTTATAACGAGGGAGACGAGATGAAAAAATAAATAAATCATCACTACTTAGCACCCCATAAAAACGTTTTGTAACACGGCAGTAAGCTCGAAACAATTACGGGTAACTTAAAACCAAAACGAATCGAACGTAGTAAATTCAAGTTACCATTCTTAATAAGTATTAATCGTGCTTTTTTAAGCAGGTCTAGATATCCGATTCCGGTTTTGACGCATGCTAACTAGAATTGGTCGACGAGGAACGATGCGCTTCTGTCTTTGAACCGGAAGAAGAGCTCAGGTCGCGGGCTCGATCGCCCACTTCCGGTGAGCGACATGTCGGTAGCTGGAGCGCGTTTGGTCCAGGGCTCCAGAGAAAGCGTTTTAAAACCCTGGACACCGATAACGAAGAGGCCCAAGGGCCTGATCCTGGAGACACCCCACCCTCACCTGGACACACGCCCACGCCACGGTAAGCAAACATAAGCACGATATGCACGATTATCGAAATCATCCAGCGGCGCTGGCTTTCGTAGCCCGCCGCTCGTTGAACCTCGTTACAACGAAGTGAGGCATGAGCAGCCGTTAGAGCTCGTAAAATGAAATAATCGAAACTTGTTCATTGTTTTGCGGGGGGATAAAATGTGGGTTTATGGCCGATTTTTACATAGCATTTGGTGAAAAGGTGTACGCGCTTGTTGGATTAGGTAGAGCACTGCGTAGAGCGTGACCCCATGTGTGCTTAAAGAGCATCTGTTCCCTCGTTATAACGTTGCTGTTGCCATAGCTCCGCTTGGGTCCTAACGAACAATGTAAAATTGTAACACCCGTAGCGTGGCCAACCCCCCCCCCCCCCCCTTAGAGGGCAGGGGCAACTTTTTGTAAAAGGAACAGTGCGTTTTAGTGGACATGTTTTTCGTGGAACTTTTTTTTGGCTTTTATCTATTTTTTTACCCTTTTTACCCTCTTAGGCGTTTTTAGACCTTCAGGGACCAGCAAAAATTATGTGGACAGAAAAAGGCAACGGCTCCCTGCGTCCTCCAATCTCCCCCCCCCCCCTAGTTCACGTCACTAGCAAAAACCACCACTTTTGCATTAAAAGATCTAAATCTTGAGGTTCAACTAAAAAACTTCACCTAATTCTTCACTTATTTTAGTTTTTGTTTCTTGCCGTAATATTCAGGGACGTGCACAGGACCCCGAGAGGGCAGGGGCAAACTTTTTTCTGAGAGCTTTTTTTTTTTTTTTTTGGCCTTTCAACCTCTTTTTACCCCCTTTTGTGGGACTTTAACCATTTCTGCCCCACTTTACAGTCGTTTTTTAGCGTTTTTAAGGCTCTTTAACATCAGCGCTCCACCGAAAAAGGACACTTTTTCAGAAAAAAGGGGCACTTTACCACGAGGGCAGGGGCTACAGCCCCCCCAGGTCCCCCCCCCCCCCCTGTGTGCACGTCCCTGGTAATATTTGTATCACAGGTTAAAAAACGACTATGACCTTTGGCCCCAGAAAGTCTGCTGTCATGGGCCTTACGATACTGTGGATTTTTTTTTAAGGCCAATCAAATGATTTGGGTACGAGGACTCTTAACCGTCGTGTTGTGACTTTTAGCCATTTTTTGTACCTGTACAACCTGTTACAAGTTTGACTAAATGGGTAACTTTAAAATAACGTTGCAAAAGTCACACCGACTGTCAGTTTTTCAGCATGCAGTAACTTGCGAAATTATGAATTTACGAAATGAAGATTTGCGAAAAAAGTAAAATAAAAAAAAATTTTAAAAAGTTTTAATAAAATACGACCGGCTGTCGGTATTTTGGATTTCAGGAAAGTATTGGGAAAAAATAAAACATAGTGCCTAACTGGTCTATTTTATTAATTTGGTTTTTCTAAAATTCAATTCTTTCCGAAAAACGTGTATTAACTCCAGGTCAAGCTGTATTGTTAGGTGACAATAGCCTAAGTCCCAACTCGTACAGCAAGCTTTGTGTGAAAGACAAACGAGCAGGCATAGCCGAGTGGTGAGCATCCTCGTCTCTAAACCAAGTGAATGCTGGTTCGAATCCCACGACTGATCCAACTATCATACGCTACTACTTGGTCAAAACATACAACAAAGTGAAACCGATCAGAGGAAAATCCGAAAATCATTACAACCGTGCAAACAACGAATTTCGCGGCCACGAAACATCTCGCAAACAACTAAAGCGATTTTCGTAGAAGTATCGTTCTTTGTAATTCAATTAAAAAATTCAGCAGCAATTACTTTTCAATGCAAATTTCAGTTTTTTTTTTAAATTCTCCAAGCATAAAACACAACAGACTTTTAAGTACTTAGACCTATACATCTCAAAATTATTGAAATACAACTAAACGGTCATCTGCAGGCAGTATTTTATCGGACAATTATTTTGTTACAAAATCATTGCGAAAAAAAAACAAACGATTTCCTTTTCTCAAATGTTCAGCCTTTGATTTAAGTTCATTTCACTTTACGGTTTCTAATCAAATTACTTTATTACTACAGCGAACCCGTCATTTAGTGCAAAATAATTATATTGAGAGTAGAGCGTACCTTGAACGATATTAAAAATGATACCGCTCAACAGTAAACTTGGTGCGTCACTGTTTGTGCTAAATTTTGTTATTAGTTCCCACCAGTCTCTGCAGTGAGTAGCCTATTGTTTTCCTAGTTACTGTAAAAGAGATAATTTGGAATTTTATTGGAATCATTTTACATAAAGTTTCATCCTATCTAGACTACACTTTCCGAGGTAGAATTTCCTAATTCTGAGCCAGGTATAAACTTACATTTTAGCATCATTTTCTGAGATGCGGAAATAACAGCTGTTGGAGGTGCAAAGTGTATTCTGTATTATTAAGTTCATGGAAAATACATTTTGTTTATTACGTTCTACTTTGATAATTTAAGCTGGTGATTGACTCTAATGTTGACTCATTTCTGAGTTTCACTGGTGTAAGTGTTGGCTCCATTTGTTTTTAAAGCGTAATTAAAGATGATTTTATTAAAGTTCAGTTTAACTTTTTCGTTAGTAGACATTAGCGAATTAAATGATTTACGTAGGGATGGGTGAATACTTTGTCTGGGGAGAGGGGAAGGGCGGAGGAATAAATATTATGAGCCCTCCCCCCCCCTACCGCAAAAAGTAAGCTTTTCTAACGCTTTTTGAGGTTTTCGATGTAGTAATTTCAGATTTAGGGTAATGATTTCCTCTGGACTAATTAAAAAATAGCATTTCGCATCAACAGGTTTCCAAATGTGTGGAAAACGAGCCTAAGACTTAAAAGATACGTTCTTGAAAACATTCAAAGCAGTGTTCTTTAAACCATCTTTGGACAGAGATTCACGATTTATGACGGTTCGTCCTGGACCTTTGCATACTGAGCAGGGGCAATGATCGCAGCCGTGGATTAAAAATCAATAACCTCTCAGTTCTAACCTATAACTGTTTTATACCACGGTTGGGACGTCAAGCTAACTCGTATTAAAACGTGTTTGTGTTTTGTGAAAATTGCTGAAGGAAACTTTGATCATCAGTATCCTCCATATAAATGAAGGTCACACCATTTTAGTTTGTGGAGGGGGAAGTGTGTGGTAGATGGACGAGTCCTTTCGCTCAAACGTTTGTGGAGGGAGGTGGGGGAAGTTAGACGGAAGCGTCGGTTAGCATACAAGCCTCCTTGCCAAGCCAAGCCAAGAGGTTTACACTGGAGCCTCCTCGTTTTTATCGAAGCGTTTATCGTGTTTAGAGTGAATAATTCGATATGTGAGACAGCAGGGATAAAGCTGTAATTCATTTTGTGCGTTTGTAGTTTGAGAATTGTTTAGAAAATACGGTAATAGAGTGTCGGTATATGAATGAAGATCATTCCATTTTAGTTAGCGGAGGGAGAGAGGAAGGGGGGGGGGAGTGAGTTAACGCGGACTGAATAAGGTTAGATAAGGGCCAGACATGTGAGAGTTTGCAGAGATACGATTTCATTCCTTTTAAGTAATTAGTTTCGTACGTTTTTGTTGCGTTACTGTTTTTTTCACGCTGTATTTGGTTGTTGGTGTATGCGTTCCCGGTTGTGTGATTCGGAAGTGTCAAAATTGTGGTTTATCGGCAAAAGTTTTTGGTAACTTGATAACCCACACTTTTTACGAAGACGCACATTTCCGGTCACGGCTAACGGGATTTAACCTACGGAAATTTAGCGTGGCGTTGAGTGAGCGTGACGTCATAGCCGTGGTATAACTTTTGATGTAAGGGATGCATATTTGAACTACTAAGGCAGTTTGCGTCAACATGTCAATCCAAGCCTTTCAGAACATAAATAATAAATAAATAAAACATTTTTTTGCAATTGCAAATGGTCAAGCAAGGATCAGGGGATCACTGAAAGCCTGCCAAATCTAAAAAAAATATAAGCAGGTAAAATTCAAGCGATTTAAAACCGAGTGACAGTCTTGCATCAAATCCAAAGGGCAACGAAAATAGGTTTGCATCTGGACTTATTTATATCGAGGGGTTGCTCACTTTGGAAAAGGTTGTGCAGTATAAGATTACGTTTTCAAGATTTCCAGGGATTTTCAGTGATTCCTGGAAATATCTATAATTATCCTGGCACTTCCGGTGATTTCACATGCACTTATTGAAAGGACCTCTTTGCATTTTGTGGCAGTGGCGTAACTTCAAAGGAGTGGAGGAGGGTTTCCAAGATTTCCAGTGCTTTCCAGAATTTTCAAATGTTTTCCTGTGATTTCCACTGAGGATTTTCAAAATTTTTTAGGATTTCCAGGTAGGGATTTTTAAGGATTTCACAGGGATTTCTAACCAGAGTGTACAGGGATTTCCTAGAGTGAGACACCCCTCGATTTATGTTAAGTTTTGTGGAACACCCGGCCATTCACTGCCCCACACCGACACTACAAATTTCTGGATCCGGCACTAAAGAATTTGAGGATTGTGGGTGATAATTATCGTGTATCGTGTATTTCTTCTCAAGTGATTTTAATAAAGCGTGTTCCAACCTCCATCTGTCATCCATGAATTCGCTTGGAGTACGAAAGGGTAGAATTAAGAAATCACCCTGGTCGGACGTGTCCCCGTTCGTCGAGTGGCTTTATTAGTGGTTTTCTAAAAAACCAGCAAGCAGAATTGAACGTACACTCAACACGAACACAAAGTGAGATTTTGATTTCTGCGTGTTACCTTCCCACGTATTATGACATTTTCGCTTTTGCTCCGACACGCGAAAAAACACGCGGCTCATTTATGGATTCGATTTGAGTTTCCAATTATCCACTCGGCACAAAACAGTTTTGGCTGTGTGGCGTGTGTGTGTGGGTTGTGTGCGGTTTGAATTGTGGCCCGTACACACGCAAAAACGAGCCCAATTCGTTCTTTTTTTCTTGGCCCCCCATTTTTTTTTTTTTTTTGTTGGTAACTCGCTTCTTGGCATGCCGGGATGCGTCCTTTGAACTTCAATCGATGAAACGGGGCGTCTAAAGCTGGCCGGAAGTGCTTATTGAATCGCCGCTTGTTTCGACCATAGCCTCCCATACTAACAAGTCTGGCAAAAAGCTGTACGTATAAAAAAAAAAAAAAAAAAACTGCGCATACCAACGCAAATTGTGGAAATCGGACTTCGAACCAGCTTGGATACAAGCTACGAGCGGTTTCTCTTAATTAGAAGTTCAAATTACTAAGAAATAAATTACGACCAAAAAAAAAACAGTTTGTATGTTGGTCGTGGCAGTCAAGTGTGGCAGAGCTCAGTAACTGAAAAGGGCAAAGCCCCTGCAAGACGAGTCGATCATGGTACTGTGAAACTAGCAGGTTCCTTCAGCAACCATGGGATGTATTCTGTCAGAATCTATATAAAAAAATTCAAATCTAGGAAAAGAGGTGCAGGGAAAAACGATCCTAGGGTAAAAAGGTCTGCATGAAAATGTCGGAAAAAAAACAGAGAAAAAGGGGTACGGAGTAAAAGGTTCGAGAAAAAAGCTTCAGAAAACATAACGATTAAAAACGCGCCTTTCCGTGCCTCTCTGGTGAAATTCGAGCCAAGGCAACTGATTTAGCCTATAAAAAAGACCAGGACCAGGAAAAAAGCCGGAGAAAAGAAAGTGTAGAAAAAATACGTATGGTGAAAGAAGGTTCCAGGTGAAACTCCAAGTTAAGACATCTAACCTAACCTACAAAAAAAAAAGTTGTTTGGCGCATTTTATTTCTTTTTTCCACACAAAGATCCCTGGGCGGCGGGTTTCTCCGCCCCCCCTCCCCCCCAATCGGACTTTTTTTTTTACCACCAACCAAAATTCTGAAAGACAAAAAATCCGTGGAAAACAATCCAGAGAAATAATACCCAAAGGAAACAAACCACCCCTTTCTGGCCCCCCCCCCAACAAAAAAATTATAATAATAAGCTAAAAATCATAGATAAGTAAAAAAAAAAAAATTGCATTGGATTCTTTTTTCTTTTGTTTCTTTGGAGTTTCTTTCCTCTGGATTTCCTTTCCTTTGGATTTTTTTTTTGCCGTTTAGCGGCCGAAATTTAACAAATTTAACAGAAAATCTTGAAGCAACATTTTAAAATGGACTTTCAGCAATTTAACGGTAGGTTAATAAGCCCCTTTGACCGTACTGAATGGCCGGGGACTGGAGAGAAAAATTGATAGAAATCTTGTTTAGAAGTGGAATATTCCGAAGGACTGGGGGGGGGGGGGGGGGGCGGGGCCCTGCACAACCATTTGGATCGACCGCTGCCCACCTACCATCCCTTGCAGCAAGGGATTGATTAACGGTAGGTAAATAAACCTTGTGACCGTAATTGTTGGAACTCTCATCGAGAAAAATTGATAGACTTTTTTTGCTAGTGGAATTTTCCGAACGCCAAGGCAGAGGCGGTCGATGCCCTGCCGCCCCCTACCCTCCGCCCATACAAGACACAACACCGAAATCTCTGACTACTGTACTTGCGGTTGGCAAATAACCACAATATGTGGTACCTCATCTCCTCCCTCCCTTTTAATCCCTTAATTAACTGTGATTTTGACCTTTACAAAAGTTACTGACTCATTTTCTTTTAATATTGTTACTATTTAGCCTGCTTAAGCCTTACTTTATTGCAAGCAACTGATGCTTATCTAATTTAGCCGGCTCAATTTTGAACTTAACCCGACATTTTAGAAGAACTCTAGTAGGGATGGGGCAAACCCGAGGATTCGAACCAAAAACTTCCGATCACTGCAGGGACCAAGGAAATATCCAGAATAGATCCAAACAGCTGCTGAAGGAGCTTGGACGTTTCTTACACACCTCATAGTGGCAGGTCTGGTACGGACGTTGCCAGATTCCCCGTTTCGGTTTCCGTTCAGTTCAGCTTACTTCCAGCAGCTGTAATGAGTAAGGGAGTGTGCTGATTGGTTGCTATGCTACCATAACATCAAGGGGATTTTTAACTGGTCAAGATAGTATACACCGTATTACTTGCAAATGTGGATTACCAAAGATTTCCGTAAATTACCAGTGGATTAACACCGGATTACCTGAAAATATTAACAAGGATTACCTTGACTGCCATGATGCTACGATGGCATGCTTTCCAATGATGGATTACTACAATAAATACTTCAGATGACTAGGTTACTACATGGATAACTGGATTTGGAATGCTTTGAGTAACTTCCGGATTACCACCGATTTTCTGAGTTTCCTGCATATCAGATTACATCAGATTACTTACCTGGAAGTACCAAAGGAAAAAAAGGTAACAAGCCGAACAGCGAAAATCACACAACGTAGTTCAGTAAGTCACCTTTATGCATTTAGGTTTTTATCGGAGTAACATGACACGGATTCGAACTGGCTACTCAATCCGTCCCCAGATTAGTGACGTAACACCTTTATCAATACGGTCACTCCTCCACTGATCGACGTGGTCACTGCCGTGATCTTATAACTGGTGCAGTGAGTAATCATTATTATTTTAACACTACGGCCGTATTGATAAAAATGTCAGTGATCTGGGGACGGACTGGGTTGTCAGTTTGAATCCGGGTCATGCCACTGCGACGAAACCCAAGTTCGTAAAGGTGGTTTACTGTACATACGTTATTTCTAATGTATGATTTTCGCTGTTTGGCTGTTTTCCTCTGGTAAAGTCCCGTTTCGCCAAATCCCGTTTTGACAAAATCAAAGATTGAAAGCTTTTGCCTTAAGGGCAAATCCCCTTTCGCCAAATCGCGTTACGCCAAATCTAATTGAACAACATTTTTGGTACATGAAATGTAATACCTTATTCCTACGTAATGGGGAATTAAAAGGCAAACATTTAACAGAGACAAGCAGTGGCAGAATAAGAGCAATTGATTAATTTGCGTTTTAAAAACTGGCGATACAGAAATATTGTTTGGAATGCTTGGTCGTCACTAGGTCAATGCCAAGGTTTTCTTTTAAGAATAGTTAGTTGTACATATGATGGTCATCCTTTCCCAAACGGGAATTCCTGTTTTGCAGAATCTCGTTTCGCAGAATCAAAATAATCTTTAAAAATGTAGCATTGTAGAAGTTGAAGAGGCATGCCTTATTGGAAGGAATTTGTGATTAGTTGCGGTTTCATATATCATATGTTCAACCGCAGCGAGTGCGGCAGCGCGAGTGAGGTAAGTAATTGGAAAAAAATATTCTGTGAAATGGATGTTTGTCTATAAATGTTTGACCATTACACAGGAATAATGTATCAAATTTCGTGTGCCTAAAATTTTATGAACGGTATTTGGCATAACAGGATTTGGCGAAACGGGATTTGCCCGTTAGGCAAAAGCTTTTAATCTGCTTGCTTTTTTAGCAAATTGGGATTTGGCGAAACGGGACATAACCTTTCATCTTTCTTTTAGTTGCTTACAGTTAACAGACACATGTGAGGCCGCTGATTTGATTTGATTTTAATTGAGAGTCGTGCCATAAAGCCGCCTGTTTAACATCAACAATCAATCTTTTAACAATCGGATGCCTTTAACAATTAGAAACGGCTTCGCATCTCGTTGTTTTGATTTTGGCTCTTGCTATTGGTCCATTTTGTCACCCTGATGGTTCCTCAATCCCATGTCCGATTCCGAATTTTTCTTTTGATAAATCTTGTCCATACTCCCGTGTTACTGCATGCAAAGTGTGGTTTGGATAGTCCTTGTGGTTTTCGCGTGATGCGCGGTTTAAGATTATATTGGAGTGTCTTCGGCCTCGCTTCGCTGCAATTAGAATTTTCAGGATGGGAGATTGTTCTCGAACTTAACCAACTTCCGGTTTCAGTATCGCATTTCCGATAGAAGGAACAAGACAGAAAAAGAGTGCCAAAATGTTGAGTTAAAATGGGGTGCCTCTTTCGTTTTGCTCACTCGGTTAGTAAGAGTAGAGTTTAAAGTGGCACCATCACCGATTGAAAACCCTTCGCAAATACCCTGGCGCCATTTAGTGACATTGATATTGTTAACTAGTACAGATTGCTCCCAGGTGCACGAAGACGTACCAAATGTTCACTCTATAATTCAGGAGGTCGTGGGTTGTTTGTTTCGTTAAAAGAAATGGCATTGCGCATTGCTTCGCTTGATGCAAGTGCCAGGTACTATATACGCTAGATGTTCCAAGATCCTGCCTACTTTCAATCGGTGATAGTGCCACTTTAACTCAAAGGAGATTCTGATCCGGTGGAAGTAAGCAACATCTGAAAAAGATAAGAATCCTTCTGAGATTGCAGAGTTCACTCGTGACCCAAAACATCAATAATTCTGAACTCAAAATTTACTCTTATGTCCTACTCCTTCCAAGCGAATTAAAATATTTATTTTCATAAATCATTTATCTTTTTTTTTTAATATGGAAAGCATGGTTACAACGATGCCCTTACCTACATTTTTAAAAGCAGAATATAAAATCTACTTTTAATGTTTTTGGCAAGCCGACAGGTATAACAGGGTCATAAAACTCAAGATTTGTAGAGCTATCGTTACAAGCCAAACAAAACAGAGGCTAACAAAAGATGCATTAAGGTAATGAAGGGCATTTTCTTTTTTCTTATCGGTTTTTCTTGACAAAGCTTTCTACTAACGCTAGCTCTTTATTTGAATGAGTTTAAAGGGCAAGGGCTCATTTTAATTTGCTGAAGTGTCGAGCGAGTATTTGATGATATTGGTTGAACATTGCACTGCAAATCAGCATTTCTAGTTTTCTTAGCAATCTTAACCCTTTGAGGATGCATGTACTTAAACTAAATCTTGTGATGAACACTGGTGGTTGGCAGCACCGTTTGGCCGGTTTCAACATTTGGTACGTTTGGTCTCTCATGTCCATGCTTCACCAAACAAAGTTTCTTCAATCGCCAGTCTTACTTATGGCTGACACACAACGATTTTCATTCACTTCGCTCACTCAATCAGCCCTGGGCGACAATGACTGACCAGTCCCATAACTTTTAACTTTAAAGTTAAACAATAGTTTATGCTAGGTAGGGAGAAGCATGATAACTGGTATAAGAAATTGAGGTATTTATCTAGATAAAGAGCTCAATTCCAAATCACTACTTTTTTGGTACTTACCGACGTATTTCTTCATTTCTCTCACCATTGCGCTTCATAAAACCCCGGAAAATGGGTGTAAAGTTCTCCAAAAGACGTAAAACGCTAGTCACAAATATGTAGTCAAATTCACAGTGGTAGCAGCGGCAGCCATATTGTGAGGTGTTTGATTGCGGGAAGCAGGGTAGCCAGAACAGGGCTCTAACTACAGTACTGGCCGGATTTTGGATGAAAAGTAGCACTACGTGACTAAAACTTAATGACCTTTTATTGGAAAAAAAGACGAGGTAAGTCAAGATCGAGAATGTGATCACCGTGTGAGGTCACCAAGTTCAAGACAAGATCAAGCTTGCACGGGTAGGAGTCGAGAATAGTTACTATTTTATTGCTCATATTATTTCTGGTGTGGAGGCCAAGAAACAATGTTGCTTTCCCTCCTTATATATGTTTGACCTCTAGGTCACCACTGAGAAGGACTGAACAGCCTGAGCCAGTATCCGCCCCGGTAGCACAGTGGTTAGAGCGCCCAGCCTAGTCAGCGGGAAGTCCTGGGTACGAGTCCCAGTCGGGGCAGTTGTCTTTTCTTTCTTTCCCAAATTAGTGTATCTTGTATCCTCACAAGGTCAGTCTTTCATGCATACTGTTTACTTCGTTTACAAGAATAGTTTATTTCTGGTCTTGTTTTGGTACGACCGAATCACTACCAAGGAATGCCGTGAAAAAGTGTGTGGCTGTCTAAATGTTTTATGGTGGCACGTTTATTTTTTTCGTTGAAGTTGGATTAACTGGTTCACACTGGTTCTCACTGCAGTCCCACTACTTTACGACGTTTTTGAGTATTTACCGACAAACTAGATTTGTTTCATCCTTGCAGGTGTTGCTACTAGTACCGTTGACCTTGTTTTCGTGGGTCCTATTATAATCAAACCAGTGAATCCAACACAATGTTATTTGTGCTACTATGTGGGTTGCAACTATGTTCCCTGTTATACTCAAGTTATTTTGTGATGGCACTGTGTGGAAACTACGGGCGGAATAGATGTTAGCAGTGTCATCTTTCCATGGTGAACTTTTCTTAGTTAGGATGGAATTTCTAACCAGTTTTCTGACAATGAATGAACTCGGCGTTATTTTTTCTATCTGGCTGCACAGCCCGAGGAAAAGCAGGTAAAAACGTCTTTAGTCCTCTGGACAATAATTCTTGGGCTTGTACGAGGTTGGGACCTATTTTGACCATTTGTAGCGTAACTGAACTATGTTCTCCGTAAGTGTACATAGGGAATCCCAGTTAAGATTTTAGTTGCTGGGAAGATTGATTATTCTCCGCTATGGATTTCTCAATAGCACGAGAGGCAGTTTTGCGCAATACAGCGTCCTCATGAATACGATGTAGAAATCTTCGGTAATTATGGAGTTTATCCAAACCACGCTAAATAACTCAATTTTGCGTACTAACCGACGCATATTTTGATCCTCTTCCCATTTCACATTAGAAAATTGGGTCGAAATGTGTCTTTTAAGTTCTAAAAAAATTCAGCAAAAACACGTGAAAAGATAAAACGACCTTGTTAAAGCGGCGGCCATCTTGCAGGATACAGAGTAGCAGAAAAACCTGATTTACATTGCAAAGAAAGGTTAACGGAAGTTATTTGCTTTCCGCTTGGGGTTCACCTAACTTGCCTAACCTCCTAACCTACCAAACCTAAATAAACACAAAACACCACAACACAAACATAACCTAACTGAACTAGCCTAACAACAATAACAACACAACCACAGGAAGCTGTCCCAAATGCCCTATTGTTGAAAGGTAGGCAACGCAAGCAAGACACCACAGTTTGGAACATTACTTTCCGTTTTCTCGAAATCTCCTTTTCCTGCTGGTGCGTGTCTGCGAACGAGCGCCTGGTGGACGTCCGCGGACGAGCGCCTGGTGCACATCAGGGGACGAGAGCCTGATGGACGTCTGCGGACGAGCGTCAGGTGCAGGTCTGTTGATGAGAGTTAGGTGCTGGTCGACGGATGAGTGCCAGGAGCAGGTTTGCGGATGAACGTCTGGTGCAGGTTTGCGGACAAGCCCCATGCAGGCCTGCAGGCGAGTGTCTGATGCAGGTATGTGGACTAGTGCCTGGTGCTTGCCTCTGGAACAGTGTCTGGTGATGTGCTGATGATGTGTTCATTGCTGCCCTTCGTTTTGATGGGAACCTCTGTCTCTTGACTAGCACCTGTCTCTAGTGGAGCGCAACGTATACATCACTGCATGTACGAAGTTATACCATTTGTTCCGATTACGTTTATGATAAGATGTGTTGGTACACTGCCCAAACGGTCCTTGCGGAAGTATTAACCTTCATCTGCTGAAGACCAGAGCTATATTGCACTGTATGGAAAAATAATGGTAAAACAGAAGGGAAAAATATAATTTGAGCGTAAATGTAGACATGTGTATATTTTTTAAATATCTTCATCAAGATTCCACTGTAAAGGACCTATGTCGATGACAACAAACAGTTTCACTGAAGAATACAGTGTTGAGAGTGAATTTAGAATTCATTTACTGATCAGAGTTGGTCAGTACAAGAGGACCGTTAAAATACAGAAAGTTTGTCTGATACATTAACGCAATACAATCTTATTAACAAATACAGTACTTTGGAAATTGGACTATTAGTACAGCTGTTACTGTATTTAAGATATAATTTATTCTCAAGAGGAGGAAAGGAACCCCAAATGGGTATAACCGGATGCCAAATACAAAGTAACACTAAAAGTAACTACAAACGAAATTAAAACATTTCAATCGCAGAAAGAGAAAAGAAGAACCTACGAAAGTTCAAATTAAAGCGCTCCTCTAACCAATTTTAGTGGGTGGCCACGAGTACGTCGATTTAAGTTGATTTGTCTTACTTGTTACCTACTTAGTAACCTCTTCTGTTGTCGTTGGCTTTTTAATAAGCCTTGACAGGAAAATATTAGGCTACAGAAAAGAAATTTGCAATACGGGCGGTTACAGACAGACCACAAAACGCGCCACAATCGCAGACACAATCTTTGGCATTTGTGGTGCGTTTGTGGCATGAAAATCGCAATCGGTGGCAGGTCAGGTAAAAACCATAGGACTGTTCTGGGGCTTTCACTCACAGTAGCGCGCGCTTTTGTCTCTGTTGGTAGAACGCCCCCAAATCGCCTGCAAGCGCCCCATACCTGGCACTTTCGGCTTCACGTTGCAACTACAGTGCCACGCGACCTGTTGAGTGATCGATTGGCTCGTTAAGCGAAGTACCTCAGCTGGCATTTGTTTGCGACGCCTGCTCTCGAATAGTGTCGGAATCGTCGGGAAGCGCGGTGAAAAGGGCCCAAATTGCACGTTTGTTGTCTGAAAGGTGCCGTCGATTCTGACGCGCTAGTGGTGTCGTTTTTGCAGCGATTGCCACGCGTTTTGTGGTCCGTCTGCACCCGCCCTTAGTCTCCAATTTTTGCGTATTTTTCAATTTTTCCGAACATTTTCTGGGAAATTTTTCCAAAATAAAAACTACGTATTTTTCTTTACAATTTGTAACACTAAGCGTGGCGCGAGATGGATTTAGCAGTGTGAAACCAGTATTATTTTGTCCATAAACAAACAGCCATCGTAAAAGTCGGGCGCTGCTGTTGCAGCAAAGGCTGGTCGGCGTTTAGACGAAAAAATTTCCGAAGACCCGGGTTAGGTGTCCGGCCAGACAATGACGCATAGAACGTTTTATTTATTTATTTTTTTAATCTAAGGGGTTATAACTACAGTCTTTGCCTTCAACATCTGCCTTCTGCGAGGAGCGTTTGTTTATTTACGTGGAATAAGATTTGCTGAAATCCCCTCGTACTGATATAGCCGGGAGGTCCAAGATAAACTTTTAAGAGTTTACGATATCTTTGTGATTTATTACTTTGTTTGATTTATACTAAGTTTCGTAAGGTAAGTTTGGAGGATTGAGAACTAACAGAAAAGTTAGTCGACTGTACCCCGAGTAAGTCAAATATCGCTTAATTAAGTATTTTCACCTTTTATGTAGCCCGAGCGTTTACAAATCCAGACCTGGCAGAATACGTAGAATTCCTAAAATGTTTCCATTTTTACTGACTTTCGTAAAAATCTCTTAAAAATGCCTTTTTTTCCTAAAATTTCGAAATACGACTAGACTATACTTTCTTGAAGTGACCCATTTAATGCATTCATCCATGGCTCACTAATAATATATATATATCAAAAACCAAAACTGGTAAAAGGGACCGCCAAGTTCCGAACGGTTCCGCCCTTCAAATGAGTAATCAACAGTCAAAACATTCTTCAAGTTAATCGCACCGACCTATAGTTCGAAGGTTAAATGAAAACTAGAACATTGTTACTTTCGGTAGCGATGTTCAAATTTTCATTTAACGTCCAAAATATTATTCGGTGCGATTAACTTGGCGGCGCCTTTTACCAGTTTTGGTTTTTGATACGATATCACTTTTTTTTTTTTATAAATTGTGTATTAGACTCAACTAGCCTACGACGAGCCACTTCAACAATAGCTTGAGTGGTAGTTTTTCTAATATTTTAGTTTCATATCACTCCTTTGAGAGGCCGAATCATTCTCAACTTAGTCGCCTTTTTATCAGTTTTTGGTTTGGTTTTAATTTTCTAGTTGCTGTGAAAATATACATTACCCTTTTTAAAGCATTCTCCTTCTCTAATGCTGTTTAGAGAATTAAATTTGCTACCCATTGCACAGGTTTCTGCGCAGCCTCCTTGTGTATATACCGAAGCGGAGCGGTATTGTTCATCTTTTCTACAACGACACGCTGGTCAACTCTCCGATCCCGATCCTCTTACCATGCCACAGACCAAGGGCACTCCCAAGGATACCTCGGTCCGCCCCGCACGATCCATATCCCCTGTTCCAATGGATCCTCCGATTTCAGGGAATGTGGAGGTTCTTGAATTATCTGCGGATCAGGATTCTTCAGTGCCTTCGTTGCCTGTTATGAATCCTTTCCTGTCCGAACAATCGCTTCCGTCTCCGCCTTGCAGTACGGCGACCACGTCTCCGGTGCCATGCAACCATCAAGCGCCTGCTAGTGATCTGCGATCCCTCAGTGAGGAACTTTCGTAATAAGGAGCGTTACGCTCGTTTAAAACTCCAGGTTAAAGTTCGGAAAGTAGCAGCCAAGCTGGCCTCCTCATCCGTGCCTTAACCTCTTGCCTCTTGATTTGTGTTTATGCTCCTTTGACAAACAACGAATTTGACAAAATTTTACGTACACGAAATTTAATACCTTATTTCTATGTAATGGGGCTTTAAAAGGCAAACATTTAACAGGGACAAGTGGTAGAATAAGCCCAATTGATTTATTAGCGTTTTGAAAACTTTAGTACAGACGGAAAAACGTGCGCTTTAAATATAATTGTTTAGAATGCTTGGGCGTCTCTACGTCAATGCCAAGGTTCTCTTTTAAGAATAGTTAGTTGTATACGTGATGGTTAAACTGCAACACCCGTTTTGCAGAATCCCGTTTCTCAGAATCAAAATATTCTTCAAAAATTTAACATTGCAGAAGTTAAAGAGGCATGCCTAAATGTTAGTAATTTTTGATTAGTTGTGGTTTCTGATGTTATGTGTTTAGCCGCAGCGAGCGTGGTAGCCCGAGCGAGGCACGTAATTTAAAACAAATTATTTTGCAAAATGGGATTCTGCAAAACGGGTGTTTTTTCTATAAATGTCTGACCATCACCATGTTATAAATGTTCGTGTTTAAATGTTTTAAACGTTTCTTGTACCTAAAATTTCGTTAACGATATTTGGCGAAACGGGACTGGCCCGTGAGGCAAAAGCTGTTAATCTGCTTTCTTTTTGGAGAAAGGGGTCGTAATCCTTGTCACTACATAACGTTGTTCGCAAAGTGTGTTTCAACCTAACTGCTGTCAGTCAAACTAAGTCGTGTCAACAAATAGTGGTTTCATTACCTTCCCATTATTCGCATTATTCGTATCATGTGCTATTCTATTGTACTTGTTTTATACGGGACACACAAGTTCACCCTGAATATCGAGCCGTCGTAATAAACTACTTGTATTATTAACCTATAACAACAACATGAAAAACAATTTTTTTTCCCGTGTTGCTTGCTCTTTTGCTTGCCTTATTTGAGCTAGTTTATTGATTGAGAAAGGTCTTTGAAAAAAATTGTATTGGTCTTGGAAAAGTCTTTGAAAATTTGTATTGGTTGTGGGAAAAGTCCTTGAAACTGCTTGAATTTTTTATTTGTGATCTTATGCGACCCCGATAATTGGTATATTTATAGGCTTTATTTTATTGTATTTTTCTTAGGCCGACCATGCGTCTGGTGACCCGCCTGCTGCTCCTGCTGGCGGCCGTGGCGGCAATCACTTTCTTCTTCATCGGCAGATGTGGTGTTAGATTAGATGAAGAATTGCAGCGAGGAGTCGAGCCATTCGATACTGCTACGCCCGCCAGCCTCGTCTGTCCTCCCTGTGACACCTTGTTGCGTTCCAGGGAAGAAGAATGGCACCTAGAAAGGGAACGGCTAAAAACTGAGATCCGTTCCTTGCAGCGACGCCTGGTGGACCAACAGCAACGCAATGGCGGGGTTCGAGGAGCCAGCAATGCCGAGTGTGTCGATTTTGTCCAACGCCAGATCGCCTCGGCTGAAATATTGCGTGGCCTGGCTCTGAACAACGAATACGAAGTGGTCCCTTTCAGCCATTTCACCTTCAGCCGAGTCTACCCGGCTGATTTGGGCCTCGGCAAACGGGTAGTTGAAAAACCCATTGGGTTTAAACGAAAAGATCTTTTGGAGGTAAGAGATCAATTTAGTAGGTAATCAGTCATGAAAATAAAATCCAAACTGTTCTTGCAAACATAGGGTGTGTGTATGTATGTGGATTCCTAGAACAGACCTATTTCATCCAGCTTGGTCTTGTTAAGTCTTGGTTTTGGACTTGATAGCATAAAAATGAGTTCAATCTGAGTAAGGGTGCAACAAATATAAATTTTGCCAAATACTACAACGGAATACTTACCTGCTGAATAACCAATACGGAATATGCAACCACGCACTCAACTTGCCAGATACTGAATATACTACTGAATAGTTAAACTGCTGAATATTGAATATTCTGCACCAAACAACTGACGCATTCAGCCCTGTGCCGAGTAATGGCTCAACAGGCCGAAATACTTAACTGAATGTTCTGCCGAAAACCAGTAAATTAAATATGTGATGTTGATTTGTGATTTATTTGATTTTAAATGTGTGACCATACTGATTATGGGTAGACAAATTAGTTGACCATGTTTCCTGATGATAAAACGTGACGAAACGGAGGTAAAGTTATAGAATGCACATTTTCGCCTTTTGAAAAACTTACCTTCTCCCTCAGAAAAATCTACAGTTCTGTATTAGGGGCTTGAAAAAGAGCAATCAACTGTAATTTTTCCTTCTTTTATTAATGTTAGAAGACGATTCCTCACACACCAAAAACAAAATGCTTAGCCAAACGTTCTTACATTAACAAAATTGCATAACCTTATTCTAAAAAAAATTATTCAGCCGAATACCAACAAATGTTAACACTATTCGGTAAAATACCGAATATTGTTATTCAGACAAAATCAGTATTCGGTCAGTACCGAATATCATTATTCTGCCAGATGCCGAATATCGTTTTTCAGCCGTATAAGTATTCGGCTGAATACCAAATATCATTATTAGGCCAAATACATACCAAAAACCATGTGGAAAAAAAACCATTTAAATCCAGAAAGTGGGATTTTTCAATTTTTAGAGGTTAGTAAATAAAAGTAAAAATTAAAAGTAAAAAAAAAGTTAAATAAATAGCAACACTTGATAAAAGCCCCCAAAAAGCCCACCCAGGTTTGGTTTAAAAACAAAAAACCGTTTTTCACAACCCTGATAAACTTTAAACGAGTAGAACTCTGGTGACGTTTTGAATTCTGCGATCGATCATCTAAAAATATTAAACTTATTTAACACTTGGACTAACATGCAAGGATCCGAGATTGATGAGTGCTTTTTTTTTCGATTGTAAAGTGTCATCACTAACTAATATTTACGTTTGCATCTATTTTTGTTTCTATTTAGTTATGTAACAGTTTCATTTGAAAAACTTGAAACACTCGAAGCATTCTGGGTTTTGCACAGTGGATTATTCATAAGACGTACTGCTCAATCCTAATTCACTTCTTACTGACAGCTAGGGGACTGCATACTTAGCATTACATATTAAGCGCTAGGTCAAGGTTGGCCCCCTTGTCCTGCCCTTGTCAGCTCTGGTGGTTCGACTTGCTGGCCTGACCACCACACACCAATTCGCTCGAGCCTTCGATTCTGTCCCGTTTTATACCCAGGCGGTCCGGGGCCAAACAATAGGCTCTTGCCTGAGGCATTACGTCACGTGATGGTGAACAGGTGCGATCCGGTGCTAACTGGTTGAACGATAAGACTAGCTCGCTTACCCGGATGTTGGTGCTGGGCCAACTGCCATGTGTGCATGGTAGCTAGCGGCGCGCAGCGTCCATGTCAACGTCAAGGTGCACCGCACGAGTGCATAACTGCGTGCGTGCGTATTGCCGTACATGTAAGCACTTTACAGCTCGAGTCGATCATAAGCCCAAGTCACAACTCGACTCAACTCGAACTTTTCGAGTTTTGCAATCCCTAACTCAAACTGAAATCTATCAAACAATTTTTTAGTTGTAATGGAAATCGCTCAAAACATCTTTTCAGATAACACTTTTTTCTGACACAAAAAATGGGAACAGTAAGGCCTAAGAAGCAACTTTATTTAACGTGGGTTAAAGGTACATGCATCCCTGTTGGCTTTCCTGTATAACTCAGTTTTGCGACATTAGTTCAAACGTATGTAAATGTTGCCAAAACAGTTATTTTCTTGTTTTTTCTTTCATGCAAGATAATTTTGCGACATTAACTCTAGCGTGTGTAAATGTTGCAAACACTATTCTCAATGGGTCCCACGACATACCGAAAGGATTTATGTGCCTTTAATACAAATTTTGTTAAGGAATTGTATAGGTTGTTGTCATCTTGTGCACCTAGATGTAACATCGAACTGTTGTAATAAGAAGAAAAAAAAGGAAGATCATGAAACCTGAAAAGTCGACAATGAAGAGTAGAAGCACAACATGCTATGACTTCACTTGCTTCTCTTGTGAAACTTCACCTTTATTTTACGTTAACTTTTTCATTTTCTTTTCACTTGTATTCGGAATTCAAAATTAAAAGATGTGCTGAATGAAGATTTCACTGAAAACGTGCTTGTGTGTTTTTTTTGGAAACATTTGGAGCATTTGGAGCATTTAAAGTTAAACATTTGGAGCATTTAAAGTTAAACCTCTGCATTTTTTGTTTCAGGTTCTGGTTCGTGCACTAGATGCTCTCAACCGAGGACGTAAAGAACCTGATGCCAGGAAGGCAACTCTCGACGATTTTGCAGAAGGACTGTATCGAACTGAACCAACCACAGGAACACACTATGAATTGCTGTTCCGTGAACGCAATGCGTCTGCAAATCACGTTTATACACGTGTCACTCTGGCACGTCCCTTCGCCCCTCTCCAAGCTGTAGCGGTTCGTCCAGAGGTGACATCAAAACAACTCATCAACGTCATTGTTCCACTAGCCGGGCGTCTCGATACCTTTCGAAGTTTTATGGATAGATTTGTGCGAGTAGGAATTGAACATGATTCTCGGCTCTTTCTTACTGTTGTTTATTTTGGTGTAGAAGGGTTAGCCGAAGTACAAAGTGTCATGGCCGACGTGGTGACAACTACACACTTCCGGCAAATGCGTTTACTCTCTTTAAATGACTCTTTTTCTCGTGGCCGTGGCTTGCAAGCAGGTGCTCTGCATTGGGGGCATGGTAGTGGGGGCAACTCTAACAACAAAAACAAGGACACTAATGATGAAGACGTATTACTTTTTTTGTGCGACGTTGACATAGTGTTTTCATCAAAGTTCTTAGAACGATGCAGACTAAATGCAGCACCTGCACGTAAAGTGTACTATCCAATAGTATTTTCTCTTTACAATCCTCAGGTAGTGTACGCCTTGCAAGGGCGGCCAGTACCGACTGATGCGGATCAACTTGTTATATCGCGAGATACAGGCTTCTGGCGAGACTTTGGGTACGGCATGACGTGCCAGTATCGAAGTGATTTTCTTCGAGTGCGTGGCTTCGATGAAGCCATTGTTGGCTGGGGAGGTGAGGATGTTCTATTGTATCGAAAGCATGTCCGCAGCCCTCTTGCAGTGATACGTGCTACCGATCCTGGTATTTTCCACCTTTGGCATGAGAAACTTTGTGACCCACGTCTCACTCCAGACCAATACCGAGCCTGCCTTCGCTCGCGCGCATTTAATGAAGCATCTCATGCACAACTTGGACTTCTAGCTTTTCATGAAGAACTTCAACGACACCAGAAGCTCCAAGAAACCAATGATATTGTCAAGCCCACACAAACCGGCCCTGATAATAGGTGACATCACATGACGTAACACATTGCAAGTGAACAAAATGTCTAGTCGTCTGAGAGTGGCTTAAAAGTGCAAATACCAAGAAGATGTAACATTTCTTTGCTCTCAATTTACGCATATGTAGTTTTTAGTAATAGTCTTGCCAGCGAGGCATTTGCATTCCACATTCGTTTATTGACGAATTTTTAATGACGTAAGAACCGATGTTGTGTTAGGCTGAAATGAGGAGTTCGTTTTTATTTTTCCATTTACTGGAAGTTTACTTATGGTAAAATTATTTTAGATGCTTCTATAAACCTGAACTGGATCTGGGAGATGTACTGACATGTTAGATTTGAAAGGTTGTAACAATTATGGAAAAATATTTTGCGTTTGTATAAAGAAATATGGTACGTGCAAAAAGTTCCGCAATATGGACTTATCAAGTTGCGATTTGATATTAGCTGGTATAGAGGTTACATTGATACCAACTAGATACAGCATCCGAAGATAACACAGTTGCTGCAGAATGAAATTAGTATTTTGTGTACTTCTACTCTGCTTGTCCGCCATGTTACGTTCTGTACTTTATAACGCTACAGTACTGTCATTTCTAGAACATAGACTAGTTATCGCCAGAGGGTTGCTTCTATGCAAGGCACTACTAATATAGCACATTTGCCGAAGCCGAACGGATCAAATGAAGAATGAAGCAGTCAAATCCATAAAATAGTTTTTAAAATATCAGATTGTGTTCTAGTTTAAACCAGTTCTTTTGCACATTTTTTTATGTGTTTATGAGGTACATGGTTTTAAGGGGATTTAAGGTAAAAACCTGTCTTACTTTCCACATGTTCCTTCATAACTTCAGGGAAATAAAGAGCTGTCAGTTTGAGGTTTGGACCATTGGAAAAAAGCACAAAATCGTTCAAAGTGGTGTACTAAAAACATTAAAACCCATTAATGGAAAGGCAAATATGAAGTATTGCGCCAAAGTCGTACTTGCTGCTGGGTATACAAAGTATTCAGAGCACCAATTTGTAACAAGCTTGGTCTCGCTAGCCGCTGCGCCGTGGGTAAACTCGGTCGGGACATGAATTACTGATCTTCAGCCCTTTTAGTATGCCTGTGACTGGGTTCTGATAAAGATTAAACAAATTGGACCTTTCTAATTTTTTACATTGCTTTAAACAAATGACTTATTAACTCCAGGCCAGGAATCAGTGGTGTGCAGCCCTTATTTGTACCAGAATTAACATCTAACATGCTTTCAAGTTCTTAAATTCTAAAGTCCAAACTTAGGCCGGGTCCCGATTCCTCATCCTGAGAAAGAATGGTGATGATTCGTCGTCCGCCTTTCCACCTTACAAACTGCTCTGCCAAATTCGTCCAACAGGCTGGTGGTGAAGAACAGCCGAGATTAGTCACAATCCTTCATTACTTTTGCAAAAAAAAGAGCTACCAGTTTGAGTTTATACCAGTGGGAAGCAGGCACAAGAAAACCTTTAAAATGGTATACTGAAACATGCGTTGATGGAATGTCGAAATTGATCAGTTCAACCACTCACCGATCAAAACCAATAATGATAAAATCAGCTATATTGGTGTAATTTTTCAGTTTGGTATAGCCTTACTTTTAAGTTGAAAAGCATTTATTTTTTTCGCAAATTTTCTAGTGGTCAATCAATCCACAGTGCAAGTCTCTAACGTAAGATTGCGCACCATAATACCTTGCATTAATTTGCTTCCCCGATACTGGTTTGTGAATACACCGATTAAATTCTGTATGTCTGTGCCTTAACTCTAAATTTAAAAAAGATTAGAACGAGGTTAATAATGTTCACTTCATTGTGTTTCTTCATTTATTAAAAAAGTTTGGTTTTCGGGCATTCTTCTCAACCAATTATTTTTTTCCACAAAGGGATTAGTGGTAGGTGTAAAGTAGCTAAATTCATTTTTCTGCCCGCGATGTAAAATTTAACCCTGAAAATTTGAACTAGGCCTACTAAACATTGACAGAAAAGTCTTAACATTAAAAAGCTGCTGGTTTTTGTTTTTACAATAAATACAAGTGGTCAGTTGCTGGGCTTTTTTGTACAAGCATCATGTTCAACCTTTTTTGTGACCTATTTGGGGTTTTTGCTGAGAATGATTAGCAAAAATAAACTTTTTATTAGCATCTTTCAAAAGCTCAAAACACTGTTAAAAGTTGTGTATTGGAGCATTGAAATCAGTAGATTTTTAACAAAATTATCGGATAAAGTTACACTTTCCAGTAGCGTTGGGAAAACAAAAAGGTTGGCTGCTCATTTTTTATTTTGCATCCGCACATGCTTGGAAACCAAAGAATTGATTTTTTCCGTGGCTTTACAGCAGTTAATTAAAATTAAGTGGTAATCACTGGCTAAGAAACAAAGCGAAAGGGCCCAATGGGGAGGGTTTTGGAGGGGCACTGCCGCAGGCCCAACACTGACAGGGGGGACCCCAAACCAAGTCTAGGAGGCTCCGGACAGAAGTAAAGTCGGCAAATGAAAAAGTCAGAAAATACAAATAAAGGTGGGCAAATGCCTAAAAAACAGAAACAAAGTCCTCATATTTTCTTTGAAAGAGTAATCTCAATCAATAACCCCGTGTCCCCAGAATTTTGGTTGCAACGTGAGTACCGAACCAATTTTTTTGCGGGCTAATAACCTTATTTCGGTGCATATCACTATGAGGTTACATAGTCATGAGGGAATGAATTCTGTATGTAAATGTCAAAACATTGTGTCTGTAAAGCAAAATTTAAGGTGTCACTTACTGTGTTGGTGTCACCCAGGAATTTGTGATCATCTGATGCCAATACAAGTCTGTTCTACGATTTAATCCATATCGTATTACTACTGAACCAGTCATATAAAACTCTACATGGAAATGCAACGGCAATCAAGTTCCCTGCTTATGTAAGCATACAGTGCTGTGTTTTACATACTAAGCCATTGTTAACCATGATTATTTTGTAACTAGGGGTCAAGTGAATCCGGACAGTTTATTAGGTCTGGCACAAGATCCTGGTATTTGATAAGTATTCATAATCAGTAAAACAAATACAGTTACATCATAATCCTTTGGATAATCATTTTAAATCATATTTATTTTAAACTATTGCTTTTGAATGGGGGCAATATCAAGTTGATAACTTAAGTTGGTCTCAGATTACACTTATACCAAAAACCGAAAATAGTTCTAAAAGAATTTAATACACGAAGCTACACAACTGAGTGCTTTGTGAGTGCTATGTGAGTGTTGGGTGCTTTGTGCTAAGTGCACACTCTTTATTCAACAGCCAAAGCTTGTTGAGTTTCTGCCTTGGATAGTGTTGTCAGTAGGAAAAGTTTCGTCTGGCTGGAACATTTCCAACATACGGAAAAATGTACTTTACTGTGTAGTACTAAAAATTTCCTCAACATCCATTGCAAAGGACATAAGTCGATGACACTTAATATCCTGGAAGATAATAGTGTGTTTGAGAGTGAAATTAAAATTCCTAGAAGAGGAATATTAATTAATACAGAACGTTTGACGGCATTACTCAAAATTGATTACTGGTTAATAAAAACAATATGTTGAAGTATTAGTGTTATTTGTACAGCTGTTACCGTATAAGTTGATTTTCTGACATATTACTAGATACCTGTTCTGCTGTGTTGGTTTCTTTATAAAAGAAATTTTATAATAAGTCGCCAGTATTCCCCTATTGTGTCCATATTTTTGCTTTGGAATTTTTCAGATATTTTACGAGAAATTTTTCCAACAATTATTTGTGTTTCCGATTTGCAACACTAGTCTTGGATAAGAATTAAAAGTTGAAATAAGCCTAACAAAGTTAATAAGATGGTTCTTAGGCACCACCGTAGCCCCTAAACAGTGCCGCATCAATTATCTATTTTAGGGTTTCAGATATACTGTATGCAAATTTCTGCCGTATTTCTTAATTTCTGACTGAAATTGATGTTTCAGTACGCCGGACGTTTAATAAATTAAAGCCTTAAGAATTATTTAGCGAAAACCAATTTAATACATTGCAAATGGGGAGGAAACATATCCCTTGCCTATTTGCGAGTTCTTTGTATCCGAAGCCACTGTGTTTTTTACCTTCCTTGACCTAACTAATTTAAAATTTTTTATTGCTTTATTTTTGTGTGCTTTTAACATAAATTATCCTTCTTAAATTTGACTATTCGTTTAGTATCGGAGTCGATCCGGATGTAAACATGATTTGTTTCGATCCGATTTCGTTGTGGTGTAGTTGGTCGATACCTAACAAACCTGCCCGTCGATGAAAGTACTTTAGAAGAAAAATTATCAGTTCCTTTGTTACCATATGCTCAACAAATGTTTTTGTAACGGCACAACTTTTCAATGCACAAATGCTCTCTACCTGCCAGAAACAAATGCTGCCGTGAAGATTGGTAAATATACAAATACTACATTTTATGAGCCAGTAAAAGATCCTGCCATAATCATGTGTTAGTTTAACCCAAACTTCATAGCATAATAAACGTAAGTAACAGATACACATATTTTCTTCTTTCTTTGAGGTAATTACCTATCTGAGTGAGATGTTTGCACCAATCTTCCGATGATAAAAGAGTGATGACGTAATCCTTCGACCAGATTGGATGCTGTTTGAGCAACTGTTACAAACTTAACACTTTACACGCAGACTCGTAAGAGCTAAAGATTTCTGTACGAGATACGGATAGAAAAAATGCTTAGTTATGAAACAATATACGTGGCCCGTTCAAAGGGTTAAGAGCAGTGTCTAAATCTCAGAAATTTGATTACCTACTTAGACGTTTTCCCATCTAAGCAGTTAATCAAATTTCTGAGGTTGAAAGACTGCTTTTAAGTTTGCAACACACCCGCCCACACCAGCATCCAATCTGGTCGAAAGATTATGCCATCACTCTTATCTGAAGATTGGTGTGAATAACAAAATGGCTGCACCTATCGTCATTTACCCTTATGTCGGTGATAAGGTCAGGGGTGCTGCTTGTGTTAAAAAATGAAAAAATGAGAAAATGTGAAAATTTACTAGTGGTAAAAAAAAATGTGATAAAATGTGAAAAATGCACAAACTGAAGTCACCCAAAACACTCAAATTGTCTGCCATATAATTTTAGCCCAGACTTGGGTATGGATTAGCAAGAGGGACTGAAACTAGTGTAAATAACCAGTTGAAAAACGATACTTGACTAAGGAGCAGCAAATGATATTCTCAAACTTCCTTAAAAAAATCCTTGTAAAAATCAATCAGCTATACTTTTGTTTAAGAATTTGTGAAGCCTGAATAATTAGGGGTTTGAATAATATCTCTGTAATGTGTGGTGCAGTGGCAACCCGGACCACTGCACTGTGACTGAGGTTGGCGCTAATGACCAAGTTGTCGACGCGCCATTAAGCCTCAATCCCCCCCCCAAGACAAATCCTGAAGTTGTGTTTTTAAATCTTGTCGTATGTGATTAATAAAAGCACGAGCAGAATTATTACATGGGTGTAATGTAATATTATTTTTCTAACGAATTTGTAAAGCATCGAGAAATTAGAAAGCTTAGTTGTAAAAAAAAATTCTACTGAAGAATTGTGAAGCAGTGGTAAAATATATACGTGAAAAAGAAAGAATTGGTGATGCAACAATTGAAAAGTAAACATGCGAAAAATGTATAGTAGGAATGTGAAAAAAAATGTGAAATAAACTGGCACCCAAGCTGTACCCCTGCTTTATACTAATGAACAATATACGATATAGGGTGTTCATTTATAAATTATGCCAAATGAGTTTCATTTAAAAATATATATTTATTTCCATTTTCCATTTTGTTATTTTTGTGACTGTCAATACTTTGCTTGTGTCCACGTAAGCTTTGGTACACAATTCCTACCTTGGAATTCTGAAGCATGGTAATTAAAAAGTGTACTTGTAGGCTTGCGATTGAAGGACTAATTTTCCTGAATTGCCATGTATTTGCGTTACGTGCAGTTGAATTTTATTGTGGACGTTGATAACAGATTCAAGAACTAATTTTTAGTTTGCCTGAAGTCGATGTCTTTACTATTTTTACTGTCTTTTTGTGTGTTCCATTTTTTTCATTTTATGGTCATAATTGTATTAAAAAGGAGGGAGTCTATGTCCAAACCTGGCAGAAAGAAATGGGTGTAGCGGAGGAAATAAGAAGCCAGAGTTGCTAAGTAATAAATAACCCCCACCCCTAAACACCATACTAAAGCCATTCATTTTTTAGTTCTGTGTTCACTTGGTTTGGAAACGACACAGATCACTGAGCTGTGCTTGTTTGCCTTGCTCGGGGTACCCTGGGGGACCCCTCACGAAGCCTGATAAGCGTTGGGGTTCTCGGGGACCCCTCACAAAGCCTGATGGGCCTCGGGGTTTCCTGGGGGGCCCTCAAAGCCTAGTGGTTCTAGGGGCTACTTTATCCCATCTTATAGCCATATATATGTTGTCCACCATACTCAAGAGGTTATGCTAGGTTATATATACATTTTTCCATAGATTTTTCCTAAAGCTTTTTTTACAAGGCACAAAAAACTACTCTTTTGCTTTATAACCTGATTACTATGTTTTGTTAAACCGATGTGGTTGGTATTGTTGTGAGGGGTTTGGTGGATATTCCGTCACCTTTGGGAGATAATTTCCTAAAGTATGCCTTTCACGGATCTTGTGTACAAAACTTTGTAGCAATTGTGACTTAAGTGTATTAACTGATCATTAATAACAGTAAAAGCCCCAAGTGCACACAGAAACTCGACATTTCAAGCTAAATCAAGCTTATTATCAGAAGTCAACAGAAAAAAAAATTAAAAATGATTAAAATACCAAACTCATTTTTAAATTATGTTCTGTTGGTAGACAAAACCTGAGTAAGAAACAAAGCAAACCCCAACCCCCCCCCCCCCCCAGTGCGCGTTCCGTAGCACATGGGAGCACAGGGGCTCGTCGTTTGCTCATCACATAGATACAGACTTATACACATAATAAGTATAGTCTGTATCCATGTGACGCGTGAGTGACGGAATGCGAGCCCCTGTGCATGGGAGTTTGATTTGCATGTTCTGGTAGTTCTGCCAACTAAGAGCGTAAGTTTTGTTTAAATGTGCTATTTTATCATTTTAAATTTAAATTTTGTTAACTCTTGGTAAGGAGTTTGATTTAGATCAAAACATCGAGTTTCTGTATTTACATGTGTACTTTGGGTTTTTGTGTGATTAATTGTGTAATTTAGTACTTTTATTTCCCTATCTCACTCTTGCTTTTACGAAGTGTTTTAAAGATTTTTACTCCATGTTGTCTACCTCACTTGTATATTTAACTCCCAAGGCTATTTCACTTGGGTTCAAGGGCTAGGCTTGGTGGACTAGCCGCTTCATGACAAACAGAAATCTATGATATCTCCTGAGATCATCCTAAGATCTGTTACGTTGTGCCAACCAACATTAACAGGGAATTTGGCATGTAGATCAGAATCAGCAGCACTGGGTGTACATTCCGCCCAATGTCATAAATTGAAACCAGCCCTCAGCAAAAATAGCCACCTACTCTGAGGGGCCTGTTTAAATGCACAAACAAATTTTATAACATTATAGTAAGAGAAATAACTACCGAAACGTTGTACCAA
>JAHWFP010143353.1:0-14857 GCA_023313725.1 Lithobius niger | reverse complement strand
TAACTATTTCTTCAATGCGCGTTGATGTTGACTTTTAGAATAGCGAAACTTTCATTCAAGTAACACTATAGTTAACCTGTACTGAGAGAATTTCTCTGTGCTTTTTCAGATGAATTCACAACTGGAAGATATATTTGTACTTTAGAACTTAGTATTTACCATTCAAATTCTCTTTCTTCTTAGGTGAAAAGGCTTTGTTTTTTTTTTAACTATTTGTGGTTTACAGGACAATTCTCAAAAAAATGAAGCCATCGCTTACTCCTGGAACTGTTTTAGATGATGCTGTTGATCATTCGCCTTCCCCACCAATGGAGGTAATCCCGACGCTACCACTGTTATTTTCCTATCTTCAGTAGAAATTGGAATTTAATTACTAATTAGTAAAATATCCTGTTTGCATAATTTGAGTCATATGTGTATGCAAATCGATTATAAATGCCTATGGGCGTATTCAATGAATTTGGCAAAATTGGAGTTAAATAAAACGTATCCCATTTCCTAACTTTATTCTGTCAAGGGTTGGTGTTTACTCCATCATGTAAAAGTCTTGTGTTATGCAATCTTTCTCGTATGTGATTTGGATTCAATCTAGTGTTAACACAATGCCGTTATGCTCATTTATTGACAAATTTAGAGTTAATAATTCAAAACCCAATGCCGCTCCTAAGAAATAACTAGGGGTGTGCAAGTAGAATAATTTTAATTTGAGTCGAGCCGAGCCGAGTTTGCAACAAGAAAGAACAGAGTATCGATCCGATCCGAGTTCGAGTATTTGGTTAATACAATTATTTTGCAAGTGTCTTTGTTTTTATTTGTTAGTGTAATAACTAAGGCTGCACCAATACCGACACTGGATCGGATCGGCGGCCGATATTTGTGGTATCGGTATCGGCAACTTTCGCTGAAATATTGATAACTAGAACCGTTCGAGATTACGACATGCGGTTCGTGACATGTCGGAAATCACTGAGTGTCTTCCTATTTATGTTTTAACTGTTGGTTACTACTTAAAAATTTGTTATTTTAATAATTATTGGACTTTTGCAGAAAACTACACCGTTGATGAAAAATTTGGGACAAAATTTGGGATATCGGTATTGGTATCGGCAAAATTAAAAAAAACCGGATCGGTAAAGTTGGTATCAGTGCAGCCTTAGTAATAACAACTAAGATGCAGCTTAACGGACTCTGTGGGTCAACGTTTACAACTAGTTTTCCAATTTATCAGATATAACTTTAAAATGGTTTGAGCTAGTGGCTTTAAATTTGTAACACCGGTAAGCTGTCGTCGAGACGATGAATTTGGTATATTTGAACGTCAAAGATGGTCAAAAATTGGCGACGTTATCACACTTTTAGCGGATTCGAGTTTTACGAGTATGGATGCAAGCGACGAGCCGAGTTCGAGTATACTTTGCGTCGACTCGGCTCGAATTTTTCGAGTAGCGCACAAATAACTGAAAGCTTTAGACGAAATTGAAATTGTTGCTCAAGAAAGGATGGAAATAGTACAATGTCCAGTCAGAGAACTTCATTACAACTATAGTCAGGACAGAAGTTTCAATAAAACAACCACCGAACTCGAAAGAAAAGTGACAACTAACCACTTCGTTTTTCGGATGGATTAAACCTCGGGCAAAATCGTTCCTCTTTACATGACCCCATTCAACTAGGGAAGTGGATATGTGAGGTGATTAAAAGAGAAGACGAACTTGATCGAAATCACCTGGATGTGCCAAGTGAAGTGTAGGCTCACGAACCAAGAGCACTTGAATCTTCCTGGGCCTATGGCAGTAGAACACCACTCGATGAAGAGGTTGCAGCATGTGCATGAAAAAGTTGAAACAGAAGTATTTACCACTATCTGAGAAATACTAGTGGATCCAGAGGTTGAAAGTAGAGAACGACCAAGTCTGGTTATATCACGCCTTTCTCGTGCAACCACCGGACAAGTTAGACTTTAGTGACGCAAGTCGTTGGGAAGGTTGGCTTCAACGCTTTATGCATTATCGCTTGCTTAGTGGTTTAGCAGAAAAAGGTGAGGATTTTCAAGTAGCTGCTCTTGTGTACTACATGGGCGGTAAAGCGCAAGATGTGTTTAATTCTTTTTGCTTGTCGGCAGCTGATCAGGTAAAATACAACACTGTGCCGCTAAGTTCAAAGACTATTTCGAACCCAAAGTAAACTACATTTTTGAACGGGCCAAACTGAATGTAATGGTGCAAGAAAATGGTCAGACGATTTCCGAGTTTTCTCTGGCATTAAAAAAACAAGCTTTGCGATGTGGCTACAGCACAACTAAGGCTGTACCGAACCGAACCAATCGAACCGAACATGGCCGAACAGAGGGTGTTCGGTTCGGTTCGGTGTTCGGTCTTGCAAACGCAAAATACCAAACCGAACATATTTTCACTAATAATCGACGGATTTTGATGTTTGAATACATCATTTTGAAGGTTTTTTCGCCAGCTTTCTGTTGGTCCAAACCACAAGTTCCTAGTTCTAACGGTTCAGACGTTATAAAGGAAAATGTAAAATTAGTGGAGATTTTTTTATGTTTAAACAGAGTTTCAACATCTATGGATTTACAAGTCTATGTGAAAATACCTACATTTGTTAAGAAACTTGTGCTTTGATGAATCTTTGTGAACTGAGTTCTTTTACATTTTAGTGTAAGATTGGTTTGGTACATTTTTGTTCGGTTCGGATGTGTTCGGTGTTCGGCTTATTTAAGATTTGTTCGGTTTGGTTCGGTTCGGCTGAAAAATTCTCGTTCGGTACAGCCTTAAGCACAACACACAACATTAAGCAGTGTTAAAATTGTCCTTCTTTTTTTGCCCTATTTAATTTTTTCCGTGTTACTTATGCATAGCTTTAATGTAGTTATTTTATTTAGCTGTTCGTTGAACTTGTGCATTGTGATTATGGACTGTACATTAGTAGAACCAGGAACGTTCTGTCTCTTTTAACAGACTCCTGTACATAACGTATTCGCCTGTATAATTTCCCAGGTAGTATTTGTTATAGCCTCTTAAGAACTGTTAACTCGTCAGGGGCAGCAGAGTTACTACTGTCTCCAAATTTAGTCTATTCGTTCCAGTGAAACAAGTCAATAACTAAGACTCGATGAACCTGTTGTGCATTGTTTTCTTTTGATGTGTTTTCAGATGTTAACAGCTAATTACACAATGTTGACAATTGCAGGTGGACTCCCAAGATCCATTTGCTTCTCAAGAAGCGGTTTGTACTCCACGCAAAGGCTCATTTCTCAAAAAGTTTGCTGCGGAGCAATCACCTCTGAACCAACCTTTGCAAGTTTCAAAACGTGGCACACCTGATCTCTCGAGTGGCAAACGAGTAAGATTGGACGAAATAAGTGAGAAGGTAACCTATTCTCTAGGCCAATCTTATTTTCCTATATCGAGTAAACAAATGACGCTCAAACTCAAAAAATGTCAATACTCATCACACCAGTACTGCGAATTTTCGATAAGCATTACCCGAAAATTAAATATTTTCAGTCCTCCTATCTTCGTCAGGCAGCAAAAAACGTGTGAACTACAATCTACGTTTAAATTTCGGGTAATGCCTATCGAAAATTCGCAATACTGATGCGATGAGTATTGACATTTTTTGAGTTTGAGCGTCATTTGTTTACTCGATGTTTCTATCACTCAAAGTAGAATGGTCAAATTCTTTGCCGTATTTTCTTATACATAGGTAGTCAGTAAAGCTGAATTTTTGTGGCAAAAATAAATTGTTTTTGTTATACCGTAAATCCTCTGATTTGTGGCAGGGTCTTCAGTTGTAGCCTGGTGATTTTCCAATCATGAATTGGTAATAGTTGTAGTTCTCTAGTTGTAGCCGAGTCAAAATGGCTGAAATTTGAAAAAAAAATCCTATAAAAGCATGTCAGACACATGTTCCGCATATATTGATACCTCAAATTTCCTTTCTAAATTTTGTAGAAGTTGGTCTCTAATTGTAGCAGGTCAAAATATTTTTAAGCAGTAGCCCGGGCTACAAATTGAGGATTTACGGTAGTTTAATTTTCTGTCATTTAAAAAATGGCCTTTTCCCAAGTTGCTTCATGCTGGTTGGTTCCTTTTTACCAACATGAGCTAAAATACTTACCTTCAGTAGAAACCACACGCCGCCACGCTTTCGCGGATGTGAGAAAACATGGTGGCGCTACTCGTATTAGTAATACAGAGTGGCGCCCGTGACGGGAGCAATATGGTACGAGATTATTTAATGAGGCAGGACTGACACCGATAACGGATAGGATCGGTTGTCGATATGTGGGGTATGGTTATCGGATAGGTATTGGCAACTTTCGCTGAAATATCAACTCTAACCGTTTGAGAAAACAACATGTGGTTTGCAGCTTTTTTGCTCAGGAAATCACTGAGTATCTACCTAGTAGGAATATGTGATACTCAAAAAATGTCAGCCGAGCCGAGTACGCAACGTTTACTTGAATTCGGCTCGTCGCTTGCATCAACATACTCGGTAAACTCAAATCAGGTGAAAATATTTTCGCCAATTTTTTATCGATTTTAACGTTCCAATATACCAAATTCATCGTCTCGATAAGAGGTTTCCGGTGATGCAAATTAAAAGTCACTAGTTCAAACCATTTTAGTTATATTCTATAAATTTGAAAACTAGAAGTGTGTTAACCAAATACTCGAAGTCTGTTCAATTCTTGATTCTTCTGTTGCAAACTCTGCTCGACTCGAATTAAAATTATTCTACTCACACACCTACTACCTAGCTATAGCTGTAAATTGTTTGTCATTTTAAAATTGTTCACTTTAATAATGAATATACCTTTGATGAATCCTGCACTCTTGTTACAATAGTTGATACAAAAAAATTAAGCATTCAATTCCTGAAATAAATATCGGTACTGATTCGCAAAATGTTTAAAACCTGGTCGGTAACGTCGTATCTGTGCAGTAAAATGGAGGCTGGAAGTAAAACTGGACAGTTGAGTTAATTGCACAAGAACGGATTCTTGCAGATCCGCCTCCAATGGGACAAAGTCACCTATTATTACTGAAGGGAAGCATTTTGCAGAAAGTAAGAAATAAGATTTTAACACTTTTTAAAATAGTTTTTACTATCCTAAAATACTTCCTTCAGTAGAACTTAACCCGCCGCCACGCTTTCACTGAACCCGATGGTTCATAAGTAATGAGTAATGAAAAGCATAACATAAAGCTACTTTCGGATATTATTATTGGAGTTAAGTATTTTAGGGTAGTAAAAACTAATTTTAAACACTGTTAAAATGTCGTATTTTTTTTACTGAAAAGGCCACTTTTGTTGTCTAGAAAAGCTGCAGTGTTAGCGATTTGTTGATTTACCGCTTCACTTCTTACGATGTTGTGTGGCTCTTCAGTTTTCTGAGCTGTGATGTTGGACTGGGTGAAAAAATGCATTACCTTTTTTATTAGCATTTTCTTCTCAATGCTGTTCAATTCTAGAGAAAACAAGCGAAGATGTCCTTCCGGTTCACTACCTACTGTGCAGCCTCCATCATATATAAATCGAAGCGGAGCGGTAATGCTCACCTTTTCTTCTCTACCGCCGCGCTGTTCACATCGCTCTGGGAATCGTTGAGCTTTACCTCCACTTCCACCTTCCGCCTCCGCTTTGTCTTCCGCCTCCGCTTTACCAAGCCGAGAGCAAAAGGAACACCTCGGGAGGGTTCCTCCCCCTTTCTTCGCCGTTCTGCCTCACTAGTTTGTGTCCCTCCGGTTGCTGAGAACGTGGAAGTTCTCGAACTCACAACGGAGCAAGATTCTCTGGAACCTCCGCCTCCGAACCCACTTTTTTCGGAGTCTTTTCCACCGCTATGCAACACTGCTAACACGTCTCCTGTCCCATGCAGTCAACCGCCTCCGATGAAGGATCTTCGATCGCTTACTGAAGAACTTTCCCGTACTAAAGAACGGTACGCTCGCCTGAAGCTTCAATTAAAAGCGCGTAAGGTTGCGGCTAAGTTAGCCCCCTCCGCCGACTTCCGCATCATGCCATTAGACTTGTCTTCCCATTCTGCCGGAACCTCTCACGTCTTCTCAAGTTCACACTCTTATGGACTCTTCCCTCCACGCCTTCAAGCGGAGGGCGCATACGGACTATACTTCCTCCTGGCTGACTTCTCTCCCTAAGCGTCATTGTCCTTGTTGACGCAGGTCCATCTACTGCCCCTACAGCTCCACCTGCGCCTCCGCTGGTTCCGCCTCCGATTCCTCCACCTGGCTCCTACGACAACAACGATCCAGATTCTTACTATTCACCAGATCCATCTGACTCTGGTGTTCCTGAACCTCCGTTTCAAGGTGATCCTGATCCCTCCGAATTTCTTTTTCGCAAACTCATGAAGACAGTAGACGAAATAATCCCGGACTGCTTCTTATACAAGCCCTCCGCGTCAACAGACGCTGCCTCCAAAAACAGAGGGCTAGCAACAGGCTTCGGATTTGGCCTTCCCGACCAATTGCCACATCAGCCTCTGCTCCTGGGGCAGTCCGCGACCCTCCTTACAACTCTCCTCCGCACTGGAGGCATCCTCCTGGGAAATGGTACCCCTCTTAAACTGGACAAAGATCCTCCTCCGCCTCACCCTGGTCGCGAAAACTACTTCTTCCGCCTAATTGGCGACGGCTCTGCTAATCCGCGCAACTTCGATACTTATCCCCAGTCGGAGTTTTTAACAGCCGACACTAAATTAGACTTCGGCTCGGCTCTCTACCTTCATCGTCGGGCAGCAGTGCCAGTGTTTGTCCTCCGCGACAATGATCGCATCCTCCGCCTTGGCCTCCGGGCCGCGTCCCAGGCGTTTGTTCTTAGCACAGCAGCAAACGCACTGTGTGAGCGATTCTACACTGACCCTCCGGATGATACTCGTCACCTAACGTTCCTCATCAATCAAGTTTTTCACAAGAGTTGCTTTGCCACGTATCACGCCATGAATTGGTTCACTCGCGCCTTCTTCAATTCAACATTGCTTCTACGGGAGGTTGCACTTAACACAGCATCCAACCTCCATACCTCCGCACGACACCTCCTCCGCAATCAACCTATTCATGAGTCAGAATCATTGTTCCGAGGACTTATTCCAAAGGTGGCCCCTATCTTGGCATTTCACGCAAGCCATGCTACAACAAATCTCGCATACCGCGTCGTCCTCGTTCCCTTCCGTCACGGTCCGAACCTACAAATGATGACCAAAGGAACACCAAACCCTCCGAACACCTTACGCCTCCGGCTCCGCGCTCTGCCTCCCCCTTTCCGACCAGAACCCAGGGTCGCGGACGAGGCCGCCCCCTGGGACATCCTTCCTCTTCAGACCGGCGACACCGAGCTAGCCCCTACCTCCGACACAAAGGCCGAGATAACTATTGACATTCCGGCTCCCCCACAAGCTGTAGGGGGACGCCTCTGCTATTACGCCAAATCCTGGCGAACAATAACTTCGCCAAATCCTGGCGACCCAGTGCTTCTCTCAATTATCTTCGCCAGTTTCAAACCAAAGTTCCTTCTGCCCCCTCCGGTGCAAAGCCCACCATGGGACCTACAATCACGTTCCTCCGCCCCGCTTCGTGTAGAAATATTGTCTCTCTTCCGGAAGAAGGCCATTCGTGTTGTGCTTCCCCCGTTTGCCCCAGGCTTTTACAGCAGCATTTTTCTCTGCGACAAAAAGACAGGTGGATCTCGCCTGATTTACAATCTCAAGCCACTCAACCAGTTTATTCACAACCCACATTTTCAGATGGAGACGATATCATCCATCCGCGAATCTCTCCAACCCAACGACTGGACAGTTTCCCTCGACCTGGCTGACCCCTACCTTCACATTCCGCTTCATGCCTCTGTTCGCCACCTATTCCGTTTCTTACTAGATAACACCGTCTACGAATATCTTTGCCTTCCGTTTGGCCTCAATGCAGCCCCCCGTATCTTCACAATGATCCTGCGACCACTCCTGGCCTGCCTCCAACAACAAGGCATCCGCATTCATTCCTTCCTCGACAACTGTCTCCTTCCGCATCTACAACCAGCAACCCTGTCAAGAAACCTGACCACCGCCATGTCTCTTTTTCATCACCTAGGCCTCGGTTTAAACCTCCCGAAGTCACGACTGCTTCCCTCCCAATCGTTCATTTTTGTGGGGGTGCTCTTCAACCTCCGCCCGGCATCCGTCATGCCATCCCCGGAACTCGTTGCATCTCATCTTAACTCCACGCAAAACTTCCTACGAAAGTCACATCACACCTTCCGAGACCTTGTCTCCACTATCGGGACCATCGATTTGTTCGCAGACCTAGTCTCCTACGGACGTTAGATGGCACGTCCACTACATCACTACCGCTCCTCCCACTGGGGCGATCCCCGTACTGCCATTACTCTCTCTCCACACCAACGAGGCCAAGCCTTTCCTTTCGACACGTTCCTTTGGTGGATGGATGTCGGAAACCTCATTGCAACAGTTCCCCTACAGGAACCTCCTCCTCACCTCCACTTATTCACGGATGCTTCTCAGACAGGTTGAAGAGCCCACATCAACAATCTCACAACGTCCGGATGCTGGACGACCAAAGTAACAGAACACATCAATCATTTGGAATTACGCACGGTCCTTCTAGCATTTTCAACGTCATTTAACGGGCCGTGTAGTACAAGTTCACATAGACAACACCACTGCTGTTGCCTAGCTCGCAAGGGTGGAGGGACACGCTTCCTCACCCTCCATCAGATAACGTCCAAAATCTTTCAGTTCTGTATCCTCCATTGCATCTGTCTCCTACCCCTCCACATTCCGGGATCTCTGAGCTTCATTGTCTCTGTCTCGTCGTGCACCTCCTGTCGGCGAATGGAGCCTGCACCCCGCAATCTGCCACGTCCTCTTCCTCCTTTGGCAACAGCCACTAGTAGATCTGTTTGCCACGAGATTCAACAACAAACTTCCCCTATTCGTCAGCCCACTTCCGGATCCCCGAGCTTGGGCAGTAGACACACTCACTCTCGATTGGAATCACCTCCGCGCCTACGTGTATCCTCCTCCGCGCCTCCATCCCCTTGTCCACCGCAAGATTGCCAATTGCAACGGGCGGTTTCTCTTCATCTCACCCGATTGGCCAGCGGCGGCTTGGTTTCCATTCTCCACAGCCTCCTCATCGACTCACCTCGACGACTACCGAATGACCAGACCTCCTCCTATCCCAGAACAACGGACTGATCCTCCACTCGAACCTCCAGGCGCTACGCCTTCACGGGTGGCTACTATCATCAAACTCCTCTGTGCAACAGGCATTCTTGAGGACGAGGCCTCTCGCATCGCCTCACGAGCTGTCCGCTCCTCTACCACTAAAATATATAACAGTTACTGGAAACGATGGTTTCATTGGTGTATCACAGAACAAGTTGATCCAATCCACCCTCCTATACATGACCTCCTCTGCTTCTTAACCTCCCTGTTTAAGAGCGGGTTGCGGGGGGTCCATGATTCTAGTGTACCGATCCACCCTCAACGCGGTCTTCAAAGCTGCCGGAGATACTGCCCTCCTTACTGACTACAGAGTTTCATCCTTAATCCATTCCTTCCTCCTGGATCATCCACGCATCAGGAAGTAGTATCCGGATTGGGACCTTTCCATCGTCTTATCTGCCCTTATGGCCTCTCCCTATGAACCATTAGCCTCCGCGCGACTCACCCATCTTACGAGGAAAACTGTTCTAAGTAGCTCTGTCCGCATGCCTCGGTTGTAGTGAATTACAGGCTTTATCCGCGACTGAACGAGATTGTTTCTTCCTCCCGGATTACCAGGGTGTTACTCTCATACGTCATCCATCCTATCGTGCAAAGACTCAAAAATCGACCGAGCGCACTCACCCTTTTATCATTCCTTCACTCTCAAACATATTCGGAGACGATAAAGAACGTACCTTGTGCCCCGTGCGCGCCATCAGCTTTTATCTTAAAGCGTCCAAACCCACCCGGAAGGACGCACCCAGCTTTTTCTTCCGTTCAGTAATAAAGTTGGACAGACTTCCACACGGATGATTGCCACTTGGATCAAGAGCTTCATTGTCCAAGCCTACGAAGCACTTGATATCACAGAAGGTATCAGGGTGACGGCCTAATGAACTTCGTGCGATATCCACCTCATGGGCCCATTTCAGCAACGTTTCTATCACCGAAATCATGGAGGCTGCCTCCTGGAGACATCCTACTGTCTTCACATCCCACTACCTCCGTGACATGTCTCATCACGCCGAGGGCCTATATCGCGTCGGGCCATTTGTTGCCGCCCATCGGCCATCGTATGCTTTAACCCCTTGAACACACATGTACTATTCTGTGAAGGGAACCGGTCGCTACCTGAGGGGACTCTGTCAAATGGCGCCCGCCGCCTTGACGAAGTCTATAGAAATTCTAATAAAAGAGGTAATGGATTTTTTCAAGGCAACTAGAAACGTCAAAATACCAGTGTTACATGGTTGATTTTGGTGTCTATTGCCTATTGAAACAATACATTACCTTGCTCCCGCCCTCCTCCCCTCTAGTCGCCATTTTGGGCACGATAGAGGTATCGAAAAGGTGAGCATTACCACTCCGCTTCGATTTATATATGATGGAGGCTGTGCAGGTAGCAAACTGGAAGGACATCTTCGTTTGTTTTCTCTAGAATTGAACAGCATCGAGAAGAGAATGCTAATAAAAAAGGTAATGTAGTTTTTCAATAGGCAATAGAAACCAAAATCAACCAAGTAACACTGGTATTTTGACGTTTTTGTCTGCAGTGTGTTTTAAGTTATAGCTTCTGCACGTCATAATGGCTGCTTCCAAGTGAATAAAGCCTGCGGTAACTTAAATCTTGCCACCAAAAGCGATAAACATTCCTTGTGTCATGCTACTGGAAATGTAATTTCTCAGACTGGTAAATGTGTTTCGAGCTTGGTAATTTTGGCAAGTATATGACAGAAAAAATGTAGTCTTGAAACTAAAAGCCATTTTCATCTAAAGATTACGTGGTATTTTTCCTGTCATTTCCACCCATGAACAAATGTGGACAATATATTTGTCAAAATTTAGTTTGAGTTCGGAAGTTAAATCATGTAAATGCAAATGATGTAACTTAGTGTAACAAGTTGAATTTAATTGGTTAATTTACTCTTATTTCAGGAATTTGTGAAAATTGCTCCTACTCCTAAAAGACGCCGCATATTAACTGAACATCAGAAAGAAGTCTTCTCAGCTCACCGGTAAATTTAGAGATTACTTTCATTCAAGGAAAATATGATGTCAGGGACAGAGTTTTTACATGATTCACAATAACAGGGTTCATACCAACCTGGAAAGTCAGGGAAAAGTTAGTGATAGTCAGGGATATTCAGTTATTTTTTTAGAATGAAAATTTCCAGCCTTTCCTTTCATTGAAAATGTGACGCATTTTCAAATGTTTGGAAATCATTTGGTTATAAAATATCATCCACAGGTAGCCAGAGTAGTCATAAACACTTTGGGTTGAGGGGGAGTCAGATTATTTGGACCTTAGGTATGGGGGGTCAAGATTTGTGACAGGTCTTAAAGTCACGAAAAATACTAGGTCACGTTTTCATTTTCCATGTATAAACTCCCTATCCCCCCACCAACCCGCTAAAATTGTCACGAAGTTAAAAAAAAAAATTGTGCTTTTGCGTGGGAGCACTGCAGTTGACTGCCTAAGTAAAATATTTTTAAAAACAAGTGTTTTGGTCGGGGATATTTGAAGGAGTAAGTCAGGAAAAATCAGGGATAGTCAGGGATATTCATTTTCTGATATTAGTATGAACCTTGAATAAGCAACTCAATAAAAAAACTTCTGTACGATTAGTATAATTAGTTTACAAGTTTTGTGTTATGTTTGCAATGTGGATTTTTAAACTTTTCCTTTGAAATGGCATCCATCCGTCATAGAATTCCAAGCAGTCCTCTGCAGTTTGGGTTGCTTTGTAGTAAATGGTGAATGTTTCGAACAAAATTTTAAGAAAATGTAACTACAGTGGACTGCCGATTATCTGAACTAATTGGGACCAGGCCTTATTCGGATAATTGATAATTCAGATAATTGATAATTCAGATAATCCAAAATAAGAATGGCCTCTGCATACCAGTGTAATTAACTAAAGTACGTTCCAAAATTATCGTTTGATTTAATTTATAATTAAAGCATGATACAAGCTCCAAATAAGATCTTAACAATAGGCTTTAATAACTATCTCTTCTGCTACAACTTATTTTTATTTAAAAAAAATCTCCCATCGTTGTTTGCTTCAATCGTGATAAACGCTTTTGAGTAGTTATATCACGAATATTTTTTAGCAACAGCAGCTTCACTCCGTCTGCCTCGTGATTGCATTTCAAACCGCAACAAACATTTGTCCAGCATTTCAAATGCTTGTCCGTTAGAAATCGTGTTTTCTGGCACGTCGTCATCATCATCATCATCATCATCCTCTTCTTCATCATCGTAATTTTTATCTTCAGCTGTAACGCTTTCGATAATCTGTTCATCAGTTAGATACTGGTAACCTGCATCGTCTTTATCCATCGCCAACCACTCGCGCACATCGTCTTCTCCTGATTGACATCCAGGCACTGAGCACAAGAAATGCACGCACTCTGTGATGTCATCTTCCTCTTCGCTAGTGATGTGCTGATTCCGATACCATGGAAAATTTCCACAGATTCCAAGCAGACCCCATCAAAGTTGGTTCCCTGAAAAAATCCTTTCCAAAACCTAATTCTAAATTTATCATAAGTCAGTTGGTTTATGGCAAAAAAGTTAATCAAATATGAATTAATGAAACTTGCAAGCCCAAATAATTTATCAAAGCTAATATCGCTTGTTTGTTTTGTTTCACTTTCTATTTTCTTGGTCATATTTAGTTCTTTCATGCAACAATCGTTTGCGAGAGCATGCAAATTTGCCCTGGTATCGGTATCGGAATCGGCGTATTGGTGGGATCGGCATCGGAAAATTGGTATCGGCACACCACTACTCTTCGCTATTTCCGGATTCGGCTTCTGCGTGATCGTCGGGCAAGTCAATCGCAGCTTAGTCATTGCGCGCGTGCACGTCTAGTTTTTTCCAACTTTTCCGTAGTGTGAGATTTGCCACGTCTTGCCACGGATTAGCAACCATATACATGGCATCTTTAATGGTCAGCCGTTTCCAAAATTGTACAACTGACTCCGCTTCAGATTCGTCGGCACACAATAATTTGCGTAGGAAATTTTTCCGAAACCGATGCTTGAGGCTTTCCAGGAAACCTTGATCAGCTGGCTGCAAAAAGTAAGCGACAAACGTTGCCGCCGTCCGATTTGATTAAATCGGTGTTGGGATAAGCAGGTGCATTTTCCATCAATAACAAGGCTCTTCGTGGGCGGTTAAGTGCGTCCATATGTTTGTAGATTTGCAGCACGAATTCATCATGAAACCACTGCGTAAATATCGCGGAATTCATCCATGCATTGCATTGATTTTGGTAGTCAACTGGCAAAGCAGAGCGGCTGATGGCTGCCACCAAGTGGAAAGCAGCAGGCTTGTTGGGCCGTGAAGATACCCGGAGGGCAATTGGAGCGTCACCCTGAATTAAGGACATGTTAAGCCTCAATCCCCCCCTCCCCTGAATTATTGATATGTTGTCGGGTGTGAAACTAGGCCTACGTTGTGTACCGCCGTTGAGTGAGGTGTGGCCCTTCCCTCCGCCCCCACTTAGCAGTATGTCCAGGGAGTTGATTGATGCGAGAATATCGCTTAAGCTTGAAGAAATGCTGCAACAAGAGGGGATCGAAGTAGTTCACAGTGGCTCCGTTGGTTTTATATCACCTATATTCCCGGTGAGGAAACCGGATGGTTCATTCAGAATTATTTTAAACCTGAAGAGGTTAAACGAACATGTGCATGTAGGAAAGTGTGTATTGGACACATTGTCCATAGTGGTGCAAAGTTTAGAAGTCAGTTGGTTTACGGCAAAAAATTAACTTGTCACAAGCTTATTATGCAGTTCCTGTAGCAGAAGGTGCAAGGCGATACTTGATGTTCTCATGGCCGGGTGGTATACGCCGTTTTAAAGGGTAGCCGGAAAAAACGCCCCCAACAAAAAACGCCCCCGGAAAAAAACGCCCCCAACAATACGCCCCCTGGAAATTATGCCCCCGGGAAAAAACGCCGCTAGGAAAAAACACCCCTAAAAAAAAATACCCCACTGGTGGTCATCGTAGCTGAGCTTCAGATTTAAGACGGCTCATCTATACGAGCATTAGTTTGCTTCATATAACTTAATGCTCCAAGAAATTTATTTAAAAAGTATCTTTGCCTACATATTTACTCTCCGTTTACAATTAATTTTAGCTATTTTTCATTAAACTAAACTTCTTTCGCCATCAAAAACGTCCAGTGAGATTCATATTTGAGCTGATTTATCTGTATGAGCATTAGTTTGCTTCAATGACTTATAGCTCCAAGAAGTTTATTTAAATAATATCTTTGAGCATTTACTAAACTATTCCCGTTTAAAATTCACATACTAAGCTACTTTTTTCCTTAAACTAACCTTCTTTCTCCTTCAAAAAGTCTATGGATCCAGAACACCGTTTCCAATTCTTGAGATCTCCCTATTCCATTCTATCTCCGTGGAATCACCCACAATTTTAATCTCACAAAGTCGTACCAGATTTAAGAAAAACAGTATATCTTTTAAGTAAATCAAATACAAACAGAGTGATTGTCATAAAGGTATAAATTCGCTAGAGGAATCCATATTGGAATCGTGAAATTACTTACGTACGGAGGAAAAT
>JAHWFP010143351.1:0-14562 GCA_023313725.1 Lithobius niger | reverse complement strand
GTGGCGCACCTAATGATACTTCATGTGTTATCCACGACACGTTCCAAGTGCAACATTTTTGCATTCACTGGTAAAAATGATAAATTTCGTTCCGTTGGTACTGGTACCAATAGGAGATGAGATGGCCTATCTAACACTCCTTGCCTACGGTGTGCCATCAAATTAGACTCTAGGGTGATAACGCCCTGTATGCCACGACATATGCCTAATAAGATCGTGGTAACCAAGACTATACTATTCAAAAGTTAAGTAAGAGTTGAATAAGAATTTTTAAGAGTTAATTAGGAACCAACGACACCGCGAGTCTAGTAAGAGGGAAACATTTCAGGACAGCATGCTTCTCGAAGGGGCAGTTTCGAGACCGCTTTGAGCCTCGTTTGCATCCACCAGCATGAACATGAACATAGAAGAATATAACACAAGTGATCATTACAAAAAGTGGGAGGGGAAATTTGAGACACATGTTTGATATATTTCCGTGAACATGAACATGGAAGAATATAATAGAAGTGATCATAGAAAGGGGAGAGAGAGGGAAAGTATTAGCAGTGGGGTTGGTGATTTGAGTCACAGGATACGCTGATTGAGTGAGCGAAACGAACGAAAATCGGCGTTTATTAGCCAGTGTGCGCAAAACATTTTAAGAAACTTAATTCGGTTGGACATGGACGTACACATGAGCTACCATACCTAACCAGTATTGCAAACGGTGCATTCAACACCACCCGTGCTTCAGACAGTTTAACACATTGTTTTGACGACTGTGGTCCTAACCTTCGTTTTTCTTTCTTGCATTTTCTACCATCTTATACCAAAATCGCAAACTTTTATCCGCGGTAAGCAAACCAAAATCGTTGTAATCAATTCACGGTCCGTTATACTGTACACAATTGTTTAACGAAAGCAGAATTAAACCGTCGTTTTATATAATGGCCTCGTTTTTCGTTGACCACCTCTCCTTGGCGGTAGCCGGTTGCCATGGTGATGACGGAAGGTAACGAGGTCTGCTTTCCTTTACGACCAGTCCAATTTCCCCTACCCCAACCACCACCACCACCTGCTTCCCAAAGAAAAGCAAATCGGGACGATTCTATTTTAGGATCAGTCTCGGGCAGGTGTGAAAGGGTTATCGATCAGATCGACTTCTAGCTTGGTGGTAGCAGCAACACGAGAAATTTACCTGAAAGAAAATTTGACGCGTGGTTGGCAGTTCAGAGAATGCAGGTCCACGTGTGTGTGTGTTCAATTGGAATTCAGTTCGTTCAGTTTTGTTCTTTGGAAGTATTTTTTTTTTTTTTTGCTGAATGACGAAAACATCCGCCGTTGCTGTTTTACGGAGAAACTAGCTGAATAGCGGTGTTGGATGCAGTGACGGTTTACAACGACTAGTGTGCGGTATGGTCGCCCACATTTGTATGTCCACGATTTGCAAAGTAACGAGCACGACACCACTGATTCGAAAGAGGAAAGCCCTCAAGTGCTAAACATGTAAAAAAAAAAAAAAAAAAAAAAAACACAACTAAGTTTCGGGAATAACAATTCCCGTCATCAGGTTTAAAATCACAAATAAAAATATATACGTGCCAAAATCTCGGCAGGTATCTTTATGCCTTTTAAAAATTCGGTGTGATTATAGGCAGATAACCTGCCGAGATTTTGGTATGTATTTTTTATTTGTAATTTTAAATCTGATGACGGGAATTGTTATTCCCGAAACTTAGTTGTTGTTTTTTTTTTACATGTTTAGCACTTGAGGGCTTCTCTCTTTCGAATATGTTCCATGTTTAACCGAATTAAGTTTGTTAAAATGTTTGCGCACACTGGCTAATAAGCGCTGATTTTTGTTCGCTTCGCTGACTCAATCAGAGCATCCTGTGACTCAAATCACCCACCCCAATGCTAATACTCCCGCGCCCCCCCCCCCCCCTTTCTGTGATCACTTCTGTTACATGCTACAACTTACACCGCGCATTTTCGGCAGTCTAAGAGCTATTCCTTTTTATGCAGACTCCATTTTTAATGTTTAATACTATGGCGACGCACGCGTTGTGGGCCATGTTTTAACCTTTTTAAATAGTTTTGATGTGGTTCCTTGAGAAAGTAAGAGCGACTCCCATCGAAAATTAGGTACAAGTGAATTAGTATACCGGTCAAAATTGGCTACTATACGTGTTTTTATCACTTTATGTGTTGTCTTTCAATGTATGTTAAATTCTGAACAATTTAACGGTATTAATCATGTCATATTCACAATGGCTGATCAGTGATTTGGACAAGAATTTGACAATAACCACATAACCAAATGATATCTAGGTACTTTCCTGAATATTTTATGACCATTTGCTGCCTTTATTACGATGTCCGATTAGTTAAGGGCGCCCACGCACTGAGCGGCCTGTGGTCGTGGCGGCCAAAAAACACAGCGACGTGCCGCGCGGCCACGTCCATTTTTCTTTGATAATTGTCGATCACTTGGTGAAAAATGAACCCGGAGCAAGAGTATGGTCGCCCTGTGGCCGCCTGCACGCCGCCCGGTATCCCAGTGGTCGCGGCGACAGGCTGGCCGCTGCGACCAAGTGCGCGTTGCTACATACACCGTACACATTCTCGTTGGTCGCAACGAGCTGGCCGCGCGGCTTGGACGCTGTGTGCACGGAGCCCTAAGAGTCACCCCAGTAAACCCCTCGTCCAATTTCTTTGAGTTTCGAAATTGCACAGGATGATTAAGTGCCTGCCACTTCTGGGGACTTTTTGTTTTTAACTTGTCCCCTCCCCCCTTTTTTTGTCCTTCCTAGCCTTCTTTTTGCCCTTTTTAGGCTTCTAGATATATTCTCCTGCCTAAATCGAGCAAAATGGGGCACAGTAAAAAGGGTAGAGTAGGAGATATCTTTCAACAATCGACAAGCAATAATTTTTCCGTATTTTTTTGCATATTTTTTTTTGTATATTTTGTTAATTGTATATTTTTTAATGCTTTCTCCTTTTTTTCTGTGTGTATGTTATACTTGTATATTTTCTTTTTTGACACGATCACTCGATCTTCTCTGTCTAAATGACCATAGTAAGACGTCAATGGTTCTGTGCGCTTCAAAGTTTGGCTTTTTCTTCCATTAGCCACTACCTACTAGCTGGTTCCGCTTTTGATTTGAAAGCCTCAGACAGCATGTTTCAACGTTAAGCGCCAACGCAGTAGGTTTAACGCACGTGGTTTGCATGGGCTGGCCGCCCGTAGCCGCCCTTGCATTATTAAAACGTCTCACCGCCTCGATTTAGCGCATTATATTAAACTGGCCCGAACCGGATGAGCAGGGAACGAGCTCGGACGAGCTACGCCCTAATCCGCGCTAGTCAATTTCCGAAGCTTTCCGAGACTTTAATAGATTAGAGTTGGTAAGGAGTTTGGGAGGTTTTGTCCGTTCTGCAACCATGTTCCGTTCCATCGAAAGCGCACTTAGTATAAGCACGGAATGTGGTGTAATCCAACCAACGACTCTGCACTACATTCCGTGCTTGCTAAATCAATGGGAAGAGCACAGGCGAACTGAGTTACCTGCTGTTGGGCATGAAGGGTGCAGAGCGATGGTACGGTCACTCCGCGGACCTCCACACAGAGAAACCGACAGTCCAGTAAAACAATCAACACCTGCGACTAAACTGAGGTCCGGTCTAAGATCGATCGTGGATGCAGTTTATCAACGGTCTATGCATACATTTCTTATCTGCGTGATGTACCAAATAAACCAAAATACGTTTGAACGGCTTTATTCTTGTTAGGGGGCTTGGCCTCTCTCGACCTGCTCACAACTCTTCTCTCGACATACCTCAAGCTATAGGCTCCGAACATTAACGGGAGTTTTGCAATTAAAGTTCGTGTTGGGCAAAAGTCATAAGGGAGGCCCTATTTTGGAGTCCAGTTGAATAAAACAACGTCGAAAGTAAAGAAAACTACGCACAGCTATACCTTAAGCGTTTGTCAGGAATTCTGTGCAGTAGGAGTATTTAGGCCTCATCAACGGCGGCCAAGGAATTTGCTACGCCATGTAAAGGGTGACGTGTTTCTTCACAGAGAAGGGAGTTTTAATAATTACTAGAGGAAACCCGTGCTACGCACGGCTGGTCTTGGATTCACCGTTTGCTACACTGGCACGGTTTGGTTGCTCATGTGTGTGTCCATGTTTCACCGAATCAAGTTTCTTCAATCCCAATTTTGTGCACACTGGCCAACAAATGCTTTCATCGAATTAAGTTTGTTCAATCCAATTTTTACGCGCACTGGGTAACAAACGCTGATTTTCGTTTCGGTAATAATGAACTCCTTGGTGAAGTCCGTTGTAGGGACGGGTGATGTTAATATCTTTAGCCTGGTGGCTTTGACATTTTTGTTTTCTGGGAGACGCAGAAAGCAAATCGCCCGGCCGAACAATGCCTATTATTGTTTTTATTTATTTATTTAACACTTTACGAGAGCCTAACGGACACTACTCCACATGCTCTACACTAAACTTAAAACTAACAGTTACTCTATTGTTTTGTTTTCACTTGGACAGGCCTTATTGTTGCCGTCCACTCTGCAAGACAGCAATGATAAACCTCGTGCTCCGCGTTAATTGTTGGTGTGCAAGTTGAAACAATTCAGCTCAGTTCTGAAAGCCCGTATTTACGAAATAAGTAAGCCATTCCAGCGTGGTTAGGTGCCAATTTCGAAATTAACAACGTGGCTTAGTTTGATTCGAAACTGTATGCCTTTAGCTGAAACACGAATTCTTTCAAAGGGTTCAACGAGCGCTAACCACTTCTGGTCATCTGCCCGAAGCCCTAAGGCCTTGAATTCTGAATTCTGAATTCTTTCACTTTACCCATCAACAATCAACGGTTTAGACGAAATTGTTAGGCACCGTAGCAAAGACATACCACGTGCACGAAGAATGAAAAGCGATCACAATGATTGTTTGCTTATACTTATTTCAACGACCTTATTATGTAGATAAAGCGAAGGGATATGACGAGAGAATTAAGCCTTGTGAGATAGCCGGTACAACGAGGAGTGCAGTGGTTTTATATGTTGATAACTGCATACAATAAAAGAGTCCGCTCAACAACAAGGAGATAATTAAGGACAAGTCAGCTTTAACAATAGTATGATGTTTTAGCATGGTTGCTCCGGCCGAAGACTTTACATTGTTTTAGCATCAAGGGCTGCCCCTTCAAGTTAACAATACGTAATGTTTATTGTTGGCGACTTTGGTCCAATTAAAGAATTCCGAGTGGTCAAGCTTGGATAACAACATGCGTGGGTCGTAAGGGGAAGCCTCAAAGTGGGAAAGAAAAACCGAGGGTCGGGAGAGAAATTCTCCCACACTGTTGCCGTGCTTTCCGAGTGCCCAAGGTCCGTAACTCCGAACGAGACTCAATCTCGAACTCATGACTTGAAATGTCGTCGCAACTGCTTACTGCCGTCAACACCAGAACCTCGTATCTGTAGGCGTTTGGAAGAAATCGGTTGGTGAATGTCACTAACTATTTAAAGGGATATACCTCCCAGTGCCATTTTTCTCGATCCTCCACATCAAGTACGGTCCCAAAGATCTATTTCCTTACTGTTAGTCAATCCCTTGGTAAAAATCCGTTTTAAAATGCGGCATCTAGGAGATTTTCTGTTGAATATAGGGGAAGACTTTATTTACGTTCGTCCCGAACATATATGATGCTTTGCGTGCTTACAATTACCATGTTGTTTCATCTGTGTGTGCATGTACTAATTTGCTAATAATTACCACGAGATCAAAAATCTAAACGATTAATGCGATAAAAATTAAAATTAATTACTCCAATAGATCGCCGAAGCAAAATTATAAGACACTAGTCTGGAAAATTATAAATTGTGATTTTAAAATACGAGAATCATTCCGGTTTGTGACGACACAATTAATGCGTTCACCGTCGCTGGCTTGTCTATTAGGCGCAATGCCAACTGAGATAGTAGCTTTGCTTTTCGCTGTGAGGAACCAAGCTACTGTCTCACTTGACCTTGACTATGGTGAATGCGTGGATGCGATCGTCGTGTAGCTGTTATAAGGCAGGCGGAAGGTTATATAAGACAAACGGTATGTTACTTTAAACGTAATTTCAAGGCTTAGTTCGAGATTGAGTAGCCTATGCGTTCGGAATACGGGCTAATCACACACTACTCGCTCCGTCAAGACACGTCGCAGGCTGTCAAATTTCTGTTTAGCAAAAAAGCATATATAAATTAGAGGAACCGCGTATACTGCTCCGTCCCGTTCCGTGACGACCCGTCGGCTGACGGACGGGATCGCCGAGCCAGAATCCTTTCAGTCAAAAACTGATCGCATCGGAGAAGTGTACAAGATAAAATATATATGAGCATGGCGACCACTAAGCACTAGTGTCTTTTACAGCTTGCTTCGACAGTTTGGCTGTTTTCTGGCATCTGAGGAAAAATAACTATGCGAAGGAAAAGGCTGAAACTTCGTTTGATCGTCGACCGCCGCCGTCATCCATCACGTGGCTGCGCACAACGCCTTTCCCCTGCTGAATACAGATACGAACCTATTTCAGTTGCCTTTTGGTCTTAAGTATCATCATGCCCGAGCATCTAATTAACATCTAATTAACATCTAATTAACTACGACTTTCTGTTTAAATTACCTACTTAAGGCACTACAAGTCCTTCTTCATTTGCATTGCCAATTTAGGCGTGATCAAATTTAAAGGTTTGGCAGAGTCGACTGAAACGGTTAGCGATGGAAGCAATGTGCGATGGACCATCAGTTGCCGTCAGTCGTGGGAAAGTCGTAGTGTGCTATAAGCTTAGCTTGTAGCACACTACTCCGTTCCGTTTCATTCCGTTCCAACGCCTAAAGGCAACGGATGGTCCGGCGCACATTGCTTTCGTCGCTAACCGTTACAGTCGGCTCCGATGAGCTTTTATATTTGATCGCGCCCAAACTGGCAATGCAAAAGAAGACGGACTTGTGGCGATCTTACGTATAGCGATTATGTATTAATTCTTTACGGTCGGGCATGATGAAATTCAAGTCCAGAAGGCAACTGAAATAGGTTCGAAACTGTATTTAGATCGCCGATGCGATCAGTTTTTGACTAAAAGGCCTTGACAATCCTTGACGACCACTTGACGTATTAACATACGTAGTGGTCGAGCCACAAAAAGCAGTTCGGGGTCGGGCCATTGCATCATGATGTAAAATACGTTGAAAACTTGGCTTCGAGGTTTACGTGATGCGTTTCACAACATGACTGACGGGACGAAAGGGGGACGGGAGTTTCAGAGTGCTGGTTGCTAAACTGGGAATAGGAGTTTTGGTCCAAAGCCTAACGTTCAAAGCTTCTATATAAACCTAAGGTAGAATAATGTTACCCAAAAAGTTGTTCAAATTCATGACGGATTTATTGCCTCACTTGAATTCCGGTTCCGGGTCCCAAAATAAAAAGAGTGCAAGAGGAGGAGGAGGAGTGAACGTTTGGCTCGGTGAGGTATTGGCTAAAAGCCAGTCGTACAGAATTTCAAGTCAAAATGGTAATTAATAATAGAACACACGCTTTTAAAGGACGGGATGCTGCTTATGCAAGCATGGATTGGGTAAATCCTGCAGCGTTGAATTTAATTTGGGACCAGGGTTAAGGGGAAAGATTCTAATAAAAAGGCCTAAAATGCATCTAAGAATAGCGATTGATGCGGGACTCCCTTTCCATGATGGCGACAGCCTGAACTGCTTCGTGTTAGCTGTATATATTTTGATATTTTCCCTGGTTTGTGACCAAGTGCTTTTGGCCTGTTGGCTGTATGTTATGCTCTTGTGAGTGTTTAGAACGAGTCAGGAAGCACCAGGAAGCACTTTCGTACCACACTCACAAGTTAAGAAATCGCCTTCACCCTGTATTTTTCTTTAAAAAAAAACATGCCATGGAAATGAAACCCTATATGCATTAAGTTGAACAAATTTAAGCAAATCCGTAAAACACGAAATCTTCGAATTCTAAAATTAGTCGGAAAAGACCAAATACTCTGAGGAGAGCGAAATAATTTCCTTTTCTGGAGCCTAGGTTTTTTCTGTTTTTTTTTCCCGTTAACCTAATCCCGATGTGTGAGAAACGAGCTTCTCTTCGCCAACCATCGATTAACGGCTTTTCTTTTCTCATTTCCACCCCGTTCGAGTCTCGCCATCGCATCGACTCTTCTTTTTACCCTCCTCCTCCTCTTTTCTTATTGATTTTTTGCCGAAGATTTCAGTCTCCCGCTGTCTTTCGCCGATTGCAAGTTGCGATTTCGACCATCAAGTTGCTCTAAAATTCGATCTTTTAAGAAACGTCATGTCAGCAGCAAGAGTGTTACCATGACGAAAAAAAGTCGATCATGCCTCATTGCACAGGAAAGCTCGTATTCCCTTTATCATTTCCCAGGGTGAAAAAGTCTAGCTTTCTTTCCAATCGGCATATACACAACCGAAAAAAAACACTAACACTAATAAAATGATTTTGTTTGATTAGCACAACCAGTAACCTTCATTTGCATGTGTATATTATTTCTCGGATTCATTTGCGTTACTGTACATCTTCATCATTGAAAACGTATAATGTGCGTGCGTGCGTGTTTGTACCTCTACTCCTCTTGAACCAAGGCGCCTGCAAAGATGGGAGTAGAACCAAATCAAAGATAATTAAATTGCGCTTCAGTTAGGCCTATTTTCGTCGCTGTAACTTGATATTATGACCTTCAAATACGAGAAAAATCTTGCATAAATAACGTCAAAGATTTCTCTTTTTAACCTCATGATGTTTGTTCGTGACGTCATGTGTAGTTTGATCTTGAAAACTTCCTCGAGCGAAGCGAGACGACGCCAACAGAATGAGCGAAGCGAGCAATCTAACTAGTTGCTCTAAAACGAAATCTGCTACTTTTTCTTAATTTAGTAAAATAATAACATTTAGAAAGAGTGTAACGGCTTACGTTTTACGTCAGCAACTAAATTTTTTTTAAGGGGGGGGGGGAGTGGTTCCGTGATATAAAACGGGCATTTATAATTTGGTATTGTTTCTGACAGAAAAATGGGTAAAAAAAAGGGGAAAACTTCCATCTACGTTGTTTGCAATTTTATTTTTTTCCTGTTGCTAGTTTTTGGGTTATCAGTTTGTAAGGAAAGTGCCTAACCATTTTCACGACACACGCTAGTGTGTCGTCCGCCAAGAATAAACGATAACTTCCAGATAAAATATATATATGAGCATGGCGACCACTAAACACATTGTGTCTTTACAGCAAAGGCATTTGGCTGTTTTCAGCCATTTGAGGATAAATAACAATGAGACAGAAAAGGCTGAAACTTGTTTGATCAGGAGACTTTGGCCGCCAGACAACATAAAAGTCACTATTAATGACACAGCTTAACGTTTTCTTGTTGAAAAACGACGTGAATAACGTTGATATTTGCCTAATTACTGGCTACTGGCTAACGCCATTTTTGTTTCACGAAAATAAATTCTTCAATGCGGTGGATGAAGCTGGTTCTTAGCCCATTTTACAGGTATTGGTCTGTAGATGTGCCCTTTTCATAAGGCTTCTTCTAATTGGTCAATTGGTTCAGGAGTTAGAGACCTATAAACGACCAAATGGATTGTTTTACATTGTTTTAAACATTGTTATTATGCAACAATGCCAATCAGCAAACGCTGAAGACGTAGACTGAAGAAAAATGGTTTTGGTTTGTGCATCGTTAGTGCAAGCAATGTTGAGCAATGTTTCATAACAGCACAACATATTAAAACAATGCCTATCATCAAATAATGCTAATCAGAAAACGCCAGTAAAGCATTAGAAAAATCCGTGCATTTGCAAGGAGATACTGCAGTACTCGAGAAATACTAATATGCAAAAAGGTGACTGCTGACCCTGTCCTCAAAATGTAACGAAAGCCAAAAAAAAAAAAAACAATGGACCAGAAAACTAGATTCGTGTTTCCATCTCCTAATTGCTAAGAAAAAAAAACGGATTTCATTTATTTGGACCAAAAATATCTTATATCTACCCCAAAACAAAACTTGTTAGGGATTCCCGCCAAGCTTTTCGGCCGTGTGAAGTCGTGATATCAAACGCCAGTAAGCAATTTTCATATATTTCAGTTAACTTTCGAACTATTGCTCGGTGGGATTAGCTTGGCGAAGGAGCTTGGCATTTGATATCACGACTTCACACGGCCGAAAAGCTTGGCGGGAATCCCTAACAAGTTTTGTTTTGGAGTAGATTAGTACTTACATTACTATTACATGGTTTCACTGGGGCAGATAGCCCAATTTGGTAGGTGCTCCCTAAAAACAAACAACAACACACCGATGTGTGGGTATGAAAAGTTTTGAAATATGGGCTCTGACTTTAATTGTATTCACGTGTATAATGGTTGAATAGAGCAGTAAGGTTTCACGTGGACTACGCAGCAGAGCAACACTGCAGTATCTGAAACCTTACAAGAAAGTTATTTATGTTGCTTTGCTGTTTTGACTTCGGATCAATTAAACCTTACCTTAAGCATCAAACGAGTCGTTTTTTCTTTCTAATTCGTGCTATATTGCCGTACCATGCTGTTTAGATTAGCTTGTTTTAATTTTCTGCATCCTTGTGAATTACGATTTGCTGTAATGATGCACTGTGGTATGGTGTCGCCTTATAGTTATGTTCGTTAAACCATATCTTAAACATAAAGGGAGTTCGTTTTTGTTTTTTAATTCGTGATACTTTCGACATAAAAACGAAACAACTTATACGCAAACCAATATGGAAATAAACCCTTTAGTCTTCAGCCTACGTCTTGCAGTTTAAAACAGCAATCAATCTGGTCTTTTAGAGCTCCCTAACCCCTGAACCACTTGACCAATTAGAAAAGGCCTTATGAAAAGGGCACATTTTCAGAGCAATACCTGTAAATGAGCTAAGAACCCGCTTTATACGGGAAATAGTTTGACCTGTAGAGAGCGTGGTAGAAACGACCGTGTCGTGCCAGCAACAAGAAGTCACAATGGAATTCACGATTCCAGCTCAAGTACAGCTCTTCGATGTGACAAATTGGAAATTAGTAAAAGTTTGGACACATGTTCATCAAATCCAACAAAGCTTATATATACTAAAATTTAAGTGGGAAATATTGAAAGACAGCAGAGAAATTAAGTATCGTAATTTCGGCGTTAACGTGGGAGGATGACGTCAAACCTACAGTAAAGGCTACCTACCGCATTGCTAATATATTTTAATCGCAAGTTGCTTCCCCGCAAATTAGTTGAATCGACAATAGTTGCTTCTTTTTGCCTCGGCTAGAATTTAATTGTTAATTCTCTTGGCCCGGCGTAAAAAAAAAAAGGCTTAAGGAGGTGTTACTTTTTTATGCCATCTTTGAGTTGTAGAAAATTTATGAGAAAGGCGCATTTTTGCTATGTAGAATGGCAGCGATTGTCACTCTAACATTTTAAATCTAATTGCACAAGAGCGGCAGTGGCTTCTTTCCGCCAAAGGCTGCCTTAGTACAAAACAAGTTCTTCATTAACCGGATGTCATTGGTAAACTGAACAATAGTGAAGACGGAGTTTCCACCTTTTCATTATAAATCAGCGGCAAAATGCCGTTGTGTTTCATTGTTTCTCTGGCCTTCTTCATTTTTTCTTATTTTTTTTTTTAACCTTGCACGCCGATTTCCTGCTTTTACATAAGATGGTTAAGCCCAAAGAATCAAATTGGAACCATAAACAGCTTAGAAGGCGGAAATTGGATTCCTTTGTCGATGGCAAAGCCGAATTCGCAGAAAACCCATCGTTTCAACAACATCCGGAAAGAAAGAAAACTTGGAAGGAGAAAAAATGCATAAGACGACTCAATTCTTGTATGAACCACTAAACTCAGACGCGAAATAGCATAACTTATCGCAACAAATCGGAAATGTTGACATGCCGGAAATAATGAGATTGCGAAGATTGAGGAAATGTATAAAAAATATGCATCTTAAAAATTGGTGCAGAAAACATATTTAAAATGATCGAAATTCAACTAAATAAATTGTTGTAATGTTTGGCAAGTACTCGTGACTTAAAATATGGCAGATAGAAAGATTACGGAATGAAAAGGGAATTGAAAAAAAATTAAAAGTAGACAAATTGCCAACAGCAGATTGTGAATGACGTAATTCAATAAAGTATATAAATTGGGTTCGTGGGTTGACTCTTGACCATGAAAAAAAATATACTATTTTTACCGTCCCTTGTAAAAATGTGCATTCAGAAAAACAAACCAGATATTTAAAAAATAAGAAAACTTTCAGACTGACTTACATATACTGATATTGAATTACTATAAAAGCGATATTACTGCATAGCGTATGAATTGTACGCAGAAAATTAAAAGGAAATAAACAAACAAAAAACAAATGTCAAAATGACTCAAATTTACTGACTAGACCTAATCACTCACTTCCTATAAAAAATAAATTAAAAATAATAAAATTAAAAATAAAAACTAAATGACGGAGTTTGGCTTGGATCCAATTCTCCATTCCAGCAGTCTCACATTTAAACCGAAAAGGCAACCGGTAAGGTATTATTAACTAAAACACTTGATACCCTAAATAAATACAAACAAACGCGTCAAGTGCGCCGTAAAAAAAAAGGGTTACATGATTAAGTTTTACTTTACTTGTTAAAATGCACACGGACAAAAATTGATGATTTTTAATTTAAATAATCAAATGCAGAATTGAGAAAATTGTATCTGTTTAAGTGCTGTTGTGCTTTACGAATTGAAAGTATGCTTAAAGCACAACAGCACTTAAATAGATGTAATTGTTTCTGAATTTGAATTGTATACATTTGATTATTTAAATTAAAAATCATCAATTTTTATCCGTGTACATTTTAAGAAGACAGTAAAACTTCAATCATATAACCTTTTTTTTTTTACGGCACACTTGACGCAATACGTGTATTTTTTTTAATGGCACTCAGTATTGTGTGCGCGGCTTATCTTGAGTCCTGGAAGTATTTTATGAGCGGCTACGTCTTCCTGGAGGGGGGGTTTTAATCGACGGTTACCAATTGAAACAATTCAACCAATACCGTAATTTTACGTGTTTTACGGATTTTGTTTTACGCACAATGCGAAGCAAAACGAAGAAGCTTCTCAACACGTGCTGGTGTCCGTCTGTCTGTCGATCGGTCGGTCGTTTTTTCTCCCTTCCTGTCTGTCTGTCTGTCTGCCGTACGTGATAACTTTTGAATCCTACTGTCTGATTCATTAAAATATTTCCACATACATTTTACACTCTATTTTTTAAATTAGGTTTGTAGGTCATTACATATCAAAATTAAAGATATACACACGGTTTGGAAAAAAAACCCAGCCCAATTGGGTTTTTTCCGGGTTTTAGAGTTTCTTTTGGGTTTTACTGGGGTTTATCGAATTTCATCGAGTCTTAATAACTATTTAGGCTGCGGTTTTAGTTCATGAATGTTTTACAGCTAAAGCACTAGTAGTCATGCAGTGACGTGCACAGGAGGGGGCGGGGGCATTGTCCCTGCCCTTTCGTATAAAAAAAGGCGTTATTGTGCCTGAGAAAGGGCCTAAAGGCCTAAAAAAGACGTAAAAAGGACAAAAATACGGCTTGAAAAGAGCAAAAGGGGCTAAAAAATGTGGGTAAAACGAGAGAGCAAAAAAAAAAGCCAACAGAAAAAAATATCCACTAAAACTTAATGTGCCCCTTTACTAAAAGTTGCCCCTGCCCTATCGGTGGTCTGTCGTGACGTCACCATGAGTTAGCCAATGACGAACGAGACCAACGGCTGTTTGGCCGTCTGATTGGACTAGCCCAGTCACGTGATATGCACGTCACAGCAAACAGCCATGGCGTGTGGTATAGTTTATTCCACATTATGTTTACAGGAAACTGACTGTATGGCGCCACGTTTCCTTTCACTAAGGGAGGACACTCACCAAAACTTTAGGAGCGTTGGGAGCTTAGCTTCACGCCGCAACGTCACTCGTTGCTAGGCAACGCGTCAAGCGTCAGTTCGAAGCCCGATTTCAAGCGTTGCTTTGAACGCGTTGGACAATTTCATATTTGAAGCGCGTCGTTGGCGCTACGCCCGAGCTGCAGCCAATGGGAGGCCCGCTGTACCGCAGGCAAGCCGTCAGCATTAACCAAAACTTAATTATTTGCTTCAGCAGCTTCGCCCAACAAAATCAACACGTCGTGAAGATTCACGAAGAATTGGGGCGTCGACGGAAAGTATAACTGGAAAATCGTCTAATGGGATAATCATCTAATATCTGCCTAAATAAAAAATAGAGAAAATCATCTAAACGGAATATCCTATAATGGAAAATCATCTAAACGAAATGTGGCGTAATTGATAATCGTATAATGGATCAAATGGATCATGAAATATTTTTTACAGTTGCTGCTTATTATACAGGCTCCGTTTTCACGTATCATACGAGTGCAAAATTCCAAATTCTTCACAACTGGTAGATAAAACACATTTATACCTTAT
>JAHWFP010143350.1:0-10640 GCA_023313725.1 Lithobius niger | reverse complement strand
GAGATAAATGAGCTAAATGGGTAAGACGGTTGAAATGGCAGCACCTGTTCTAGGTTGCTGCACCTATATTAATAATTTTAGGATAGAACAGGCAAACACCTACAGTTAATACTAACGTCGTTAGTGCTCACCGAGATAGGTGGGGCAACACAGACTACAAAATAAATAAATAAATGGATACCACGATTCCGCGTTATTTGTTTGCGAGATCTTTGCGAGAGACAAAGTTGTTTTGTTTTTTCGTCAAACACTTATTACGTCAGTGATGCTCTATTTGTCCGTATCGAAAAGCACCACTGACGTCACTCGTCGCGCTTACCTCGCGAATAAAAACTTGTAAATGGAAATCGCTGTGCCGCCTAGCATTAAAGGGATCGAACCTACCTAAGCTGTATATTCATCCGTCCCTAATCCAGAATTGGTTAGAACCGGACCAATAGCTGCTGTTGACGCCTGTAGTAGACCCATCAATACTGACCGGTTACCAGTAGGTTAACTAAATACGGATGAAAACCTATTTACGTTGCCTTTTGGACTTATATGACAGACTGCCTGAGCGGGGAATCGAACCCACGACCTCTGAAATCAAAGGCCGAGGTCCTACCGCTGAGCCTGACTGACAGTAGGCCTGGCTGTGACTTTGCCAGGATCCTCTCTCCTGTTACTGGTCTGACCCGATTACATAAGCAGCTAAGTTGTGATCTGTGATCAACCCCCATTTAATCAATTCATTAAAGAGACAGCCAAAATGTGCACCACTGATCGGTCCCCTGATCGGTACCGTTTAGCACCAAGAAAAATAAAAAAACAAATAAAATATTTTTTTTTAAATTACAAAGCTATCTAATTAATTTTTTTTTTATTTAATTCATTCATTGTGCTTGAAAACTGTAATGTTTAAAGATCCGACACTTGAAGGTGTTTTGTTATTTCGCACTATCTGGCAGGCTTTTTAACAAATTCGATGATAGGTTTTTTTTTTTTAATAATATAATAACGCTTTATCCAAGGACTAGTACATTGACAAGCACAAAGTATTGCAAGACTTGTGCGAGCTTGCAATCAATACATTTCTATAAGTTATTAACGCAATTAATCTACATTATAATTTCATCACATTTCAATCATTCGTCGTTTATACATTTTTTATAAGTAGTTACTTCATAGTTTTCCTTCGTCTTTAAAGTTTATTTTATTGAAATTATTAAAAGCCACTGTAGGTATAGCATAAATCGTGCCCCATTTTCAATATGAGTTTTCTGTCCTGGTTCCTGCAGCAATTTTTTATTTTATCTTATACTTCTCAGTTTAATTTAATTTTATATTCATTTTTAAAATATTTCTTATTTATTATTAATTAGTTTTATTTATTTATCTATTATTGTGGATCCGTAGATCCGTAGATCCGTAGATTCGTAGAGTCCGTGGAAGGAGAAAAGGGCAAACGACAGTGCTAATATCGGAAGATAACATTTATTCGAGGCCCAGGCTTAACATAAACGCCAGCCTACGTTTCACCTCAAAAACCAATTGCAAACAAAAACATCAAGTATACCGTAAAAAAAGGGGTTGTATGATTGAAGTTTCATTTTACTTATTAAAATGTACACGGATAAAAATTGGTGATTTTTAATTGAAATAATCAACTGTACAATTCAGAAAATTGCATCTGTTTAAGTGCTGTTGTGCTTTACGTAACGTATATGATCGGTAAAGCACAACAGCACTTAAACAGATGCAATTTTCTGAATTGTACATTTGACTATTTCAATTAAAAATCATCAATTTTTATCCGTGTACATTTTAACAAGTAAAATGAAACTGCAATCATATAACTCCTTTTTTTATGGCACACTTGACGTTTTTGTTTGTAATCCGTGTACCTTTTTTACTGCTATGGTGTCGCGCTATAAAGGTTTATGCATGCAGTTGATTGTTGCATGTACGAAGAATGGACCTGGAGTTTGCTGAGTGGCATTGTTCCCTAAATACAATGGTTAAAACAATGTAAAACAATCAAAATGATCGTTTAGGGTCCCGTAACTCCGGAATGGATCGACCAATTGAAAAAGTGGTCCCTGTAAGGTTGAAGCCCAGGTAAATTTCTGGTTCAGATTTTAGGTAGGTGCAGTAGTTTTTTCTGAAACCGTGTCAGCCAAGAAGAACAAGAACAAGAACCAGAACAACAACAACATGAAGTGAACAGTTTTCATATTTACGTGTGGCTTCCTACGTTTACTCTTGCACGGAATTGCATAAAAGTTGGTGTAAAGTTTGGAAAAGTTGCTATCTACTATCTGGCCAAGTTTGGTCGAAATATATTGAATAGAAACGGAGAAAATTAATAGTTTTAGTTTTGCTGGAGAGAGGACTTCGATCATATACAAAAGACGAAAGTCCAACAACCGATCTCCAGCTCGTCATGCTTATAAACAATACTGGTTTGCAACAATGTTAGCTACACATTTTGACACCCAGTGCCAACAATTTTTATTTATTTTTAATTATTCATAAGAAATGTATTGCATACAATAGGTTGCAATGGGAAATAAGAGGGGACGATTAGTCCACTACTACCTGCCCCGAAATATTAAAACAGCAGTAAAAAAACAAACTATAAGCATAACACTCAAAAAAAGAGCACTCCAAAACCATCTAGAAATATTTTAGGATGACAGAAAGATCGTTTTATTTAAGCATTCCATTTAATTGTTATTAGTTTTCTTATGGAATAATTTCCTGTTGCTCATTTCAAACCTGCACTATCCGATAGTGTTTTTTTTTTCTTTTCTTCTTTCATTCACCGTGTGTTTTAGTTGGTACTTTACTCTGTGGTTACTTTCTGTTACCTTCTTCCTAACTTGACCGTTAGTGAACACTATGTAAGCCAATAAGTTACTACCAAATTCTAACTACACCTTAGAGTGTCCGCAGCCCATATTGAGTTCGCCCCAGAATGAACACCAATAATCGATTGTATGTTTTTGGTAACAGAGTGCCTTGTTGATATCCAAAATAGATACAATAACAATGGCGACCGTCGATCAAGGCCGCCCCCTCCAGGAAGACGTAGCCGATCACAAAATACGTGCAGGACTCACGATACGCCGCGCACGCAATAGAAACCTAAAAAATGTCATTTTTTGAGTAACGTTAGTGTTCTTTCTGTGTTCAGAAATCTATCTGGTTTTGTGGTTAGCTAACTATTTACCCTTGTCCTGGCCGTCTCTTGTCGTTTACTCCTGCCGTCCAACAGGAAAGTAGTCGTAGCAGCTGGATACGTTGTAGAACCAGACGTTGTACTGCCTTTTTACTCACGCGCGTATACCAAGAAACAAAAGTGGCCGGGTGAGAAAGCGTTCGATTGATTTTCAACTACTCCCCCGCGTTCTCAGCTCCCTCCACCTCCCCAACTCCCCAACCCCTCCTCCACCTCCGAATGAGCGAAAACGATCTAGAGGTTTCCGTCACCCTCTCAGGGAAATTGTTTAAACCGCCCCCGAACCTATACATTATTAAATTTTTGTTAAAGGTGGCCGGCGGTGGTGACGACGACGGCAAGTGTTTTTTTTTATTTTTTTTATCTATTTCCACCGGTTGACAAGTTAAGTTTTGGTTTCTGCATTTGTGGTGGTGATGGGGCTGAGCAGTGGCGGATCTAATACTAGAAGGGCCGAAGTAAGGGGGGGGGGGGTGAGACAAAGAGGGCAAATTGGCAGGGGGACTGCCAGGGCGATTGTCCTCGCCTCGACTGACTGAGGGCAAAGCCACCACGTTTTAGGTTGTCGAATTTGCAAAATGGCCGTCAAGGCTCATGTATTGTCTCGAAACATTATAAATAATAATAAGGCCACTTAAAAAAATAAATCTGTTTCTTAGGCTCCGCTTCACCGCTTAAAAGTAACCGCCCGAACCCTTTTTTTTTTTTTTTTTCATCTTTACTTGCTGTGTAGCTTGGGTTGTCGTAGCAAAATAAAATTTGGTTTAAAATGGCTGTATTAAGTCCAAGAAAGCACAATGCAGGGCAGTATTTGAAAAGGCAATATTATATTTTAGTTTCTGACAACATTCATGCTTTTATTGTGTAGACTAGATCTTTCGCAAACATGAAGGAGATAGAAAAAAAAATGGGGAAAAAAACCGCCTGCCCGAAAAAAAAATTAATTTCTCCCGAGAAACAACTTTCCTTTTTCAGATGGCCTAATAATAATACTAATACTAATAATAATAATAATGTTTATTTTTCAATTACAATAGCAATGCAATTCTCGAAGTTACAAAAATAACTTGTATGAGTTTACAATGAAATAGTTATTGGTAATTAGATTATTATGCATTACAAGAAGCTCAGCTGTAATGTTGTGTAATAGATTTATAGATTACAATTTTTTTGGTATTATTTTTTTAGGTATTTAATGGTATTCCTGCAATTATTTTATGTGATAGATCTTTTTTAAAATCTTGTAGTCTTGAATAGTGCAACATATTTTCTGATAATTCGTTATATAGTTTTGGTATATACCATTCTTTCCTTCTTTTTCCATACTGATTTGCCCATTTTGGTACAGTGAATCTCTCCTTATTTCCCTTTCTTCTTTTTAATAATTTATTATAGTTTTTATATTTGTTACAGAAATAATTTTTTGTTAATATGACAAAATTTTTTAGATCTTTTATTTTCATAATTTTATTTTCTTTATATAAAGTTAAGGTATTTTTTTAATATTGTCTTTAAACATTATTTTTACCATCTTATTTTGTATTTTTTGTAGTCTATCAACAAATATTCTGGTGCATGACCATAAATCTCCAGACCATATCTTATGTTACTACTTATCCATGCATCATAGATAATTTTAATACTAGTATACTAGTATAAAAATACTAGAATACTAGAATACTAGAATACTAGTATAAAAATACTAGAATAAAAATACTAGTATACTAGTATTTAATACTAATACTAATACTAATACTAATACTAATAATACATGACGAACTGGGTCAATCTTAGAAACAATTTCTATTTTAATAATGTTTAGGTGTGACGTCACTCCAATATGGTGGGGTGTGCCTACTGCAGGCAATTTTACGTGTCTTTTTAACATGTGTAAGTATGAAGGTTAAGGGTAGTTTCAAACTGTCTTGGTATTTGTGTAATTTGTGTGTTCTTCTAGTGACCAAGGTTCAAAGGCAAAGAACCGACAATTTTAATAAAGCCATCTTTTGTTGTGTCTTCGTGGGTACTAACAATTAAACGCAATCGTAGTGAGGCAAAAATGCCTTTCCCGGGAATGAAACTGAGTACATTTTAAAATAACATTTCCCTCGGTTGGCTTTCCTCTATGGCTGTTTTGCAACATTACTTCAGACGCGTGTAAATGTTGCAAAGACATTAATTTTCCTATTTTCTCCTCGTGGAAACGGTTTTGCACATTAACTCTTAACCCAAGTAAATGTTGAAAAGATATTTCGCACAGGATGCTGGAATTTTGAGTAGGTATGTCCTTTTAAACGAGACTCAAGACATGACCGCACATCCACCGGCAACCATTAATGTCCTTGGCGCGGTAGGCAGGGAAAAAGGGCCCATTAAAAATTGTACTGCCGGTACGTAGAGGGGGGGGGGGGGATTGAGGCTTAATGGCGCGTCGACAGCTCGGTCATTAGCGCCAACCTCAGTCACAGTGCAGTGGTCCGGGTTACCACTGCACCACACATTACAGAGATATTATTCAAACCCCTAATCTAAACCTTGTCATACATCTGTACCTCCTGCAAAAATTGAAAAACACCGGACAGGAGGACAGACTTATCGCCCAATTGACGAGCAATGTCATGCAGAAGATGGAAACGACGACGAACGCCATCAAGATGGCGACAATCAACAAGGAAGTGCCGGACCGTAAGTGGCCGTCGACACCAACAACATTCAAGGGGGTCAACCCCCCCCGCAAAAGGAAACAGTGAGTAAGTCGGGTGTGACCAATGCGCAAACGGGTCAACACTACCTCCTCACGGCGACTTCGGCGACAAGCCGAGTGCCACTCCTCGACAGTGCCTTGAATAACTCGCAATTTATTGCCGTCCTGTCTGTCCCATAAGGCCTGCCAAAAAGCGTGTAACCTCAGACGCAGAGTTGGAAAGGCGTCTGAGGGAACAAGGCTCAGATCCCTTCCGAGAGGGCCAGAAAGGGCCCCTTCGCTGCAGAATCAGCTTGCTCATTGTACGTAGAGGGAGGGGGAGAGTTTAAAATTGTACCCCGTACTTCCAGTGAACTCAATACGCTGACCACCACCTAACACATCCTCACTGTCATTGCTCTCATTGTTAACAACAGCATTGTCACCAATCTGCCTCTAGCCACATCCATTAACCCTAAGTCCTCAACCCCAACATTTTCTTCACTCATACCGTCCAAGTTGAAGGCAACAGTCCAACCTCTGCTGCCATTCTCCAGATCTCCCTATATTTACTACTCGACACAAGTCCCTTGGTAATTTCTTCCTGTGTCAACACACACTTTTCTTGTATCACCAGCAAAAACGCCTTACTGGGCTCGCCATCTTGCTCAACCAATGTAACAGTCGACTTTTAGATTTGTTAAAAAAAAAAAAAAAGTGTGATAATAAGAGCTCATCTTTTTATTGTTACGTTTGCTCAGCTAATTCGTTTGCTCTACGTTTTCGTTATAAGGCCGTAAGATTTCGGGCCAGGGCCGTCTCTCTATAAATTCATTTCAATTCAAATTCTACTGTACTGTCCGAACCTTGGGAGCAACAAAAGTTACACATTACACATTTACTCCTCAACAAGTTACTGCAACTTTAACAATGTCAGTCAAGGCCTTAACTTTACTGTGAGACAATGGGACTTCTTAACCAAAACTGACAAGCGTGTGCGAAAAGGCGAAACTGGAGACCTCGAGTTGCCCTCGTGGCTGCAACGCTCAGGTTTTTTTTTGTAAAATGGGCGCCTTGTGCTTGAATTTTTAGGGACAATCTCAGGCGTAATCGACGACATCCTCACTTGTCGCCCCCTTTTCGTAAAGTCAAAATAATTGAAGTGAGCGGGTTGGTGACATATTAGCTTTGGTTAAGCGCCAGATTGTCAAGATCTTTCCTTTTTTTTTTCTTTGACGGATTTCGTGAGACATGATGAATACGATAATAGTAAAGCGTACCAAAATAACCCAAGAAGAAACGTAGCCAAATTTAATTTTGACGATCAACGGTGAACGTTCAAAAATGTAAAGGAGGAAAGATGAAAACAAGCCAAATAGCGGAAATCATACACTGGAAATAACGCAGTACAGAAAGCCACTTTTATGCACTTACTTTTCGTTGGAGTGGCATGACCCAGATTCGAACGGGCAACCCGATTCGTCCTCAGATCACTGACATAGCACCTTTATTGCTATGTCCACTCTTCCATTGACATAGAGGAGACTCACTGAACCCGTTATACATCCACAGCTTTAGCTTTTGACGCGCTCCCAGCCGAAGCCATGGCGCCAATTATAAAGCCGCAGTAGTGACTAGGGCTCCATTCAGTGACGGCGTCAGGACTGAATTGTTTGGGGTGGCCGACAGAGGGCACATTTGGAAACAGAAGACGGGAAAGCCAAAGGCTCACAAGAAATAACTAAATACAGATGCAAACCTATTTACGTTGCCTTTTGGACTTATATGTCAGACTGCCTGAGCGGGGAATCAAACCCAGGACCTTTGAAACCAAAGGCCTAGGTCCTACCGCTTAGCCAGACTGACACGTCCTATAAGGAAACGTCCATAGGCAGCATTTAACACGTGCATATATACATATAAACAAACACTTTCCAATCGCCACTGGAGGGACGCTTATTTGCCGCGCCATCCTCCAAGTGAAACGAATGGAACACTTAAACGTGAAATAATGAAGCGTGAAACGTGGGCCGTGTCAGTCTGGCTCCGCGGTAGGACCTTGGCCTTTGGTTTCAAAGGTCCTGGGTTCGATTCCCCGCTTAGGCAGTCTGACATATAAGTCCAAAAGGCAACGTAAATCGGTTTGCATCTGTATTTAGTTTGGAAACATAGTGGGCCAAGGGCTTTTTTTTTTCAATGTAGCTGCGTTAGGCACTTGTATTCCATTTAATTCAACCTGAACGTCAGCTTCAATGCGTTCCATCATTTTTGTAAAATACGCCCCGCAAACACACAAAATAAATTAAGCTACACATATGTTGCAAAGTTGCAAAAAAAAATGAATAAAAGAAAATAAAACCACAGTTTATTCATTTGATTTCAGATTTAGTCTGCAAGTTTTTTTTTTATTGTTTTACTTTCAGGTGATGACCAGAGTGTTCGGGTTGGGTTGGGGGGGGGGGGGGGTGGCCGGCAGAGTGGGGCCGTGAAAATATTGGGGGTTGTCATGGCACACCCTGGTTCACCCCTAGCGCCGTCACTGGTTCCATTCGACCGAGAATGCTTGCGGTCATGGCAATGAAGAAGCAATACAAATAAAAACAAAGGCTGAACGAAGGATTAAATAAATAAAATAAAATCGCTGTGAAATTATATAAAGGAAAGAGGAAAACAAGCCAAACAGCGATAATCGTACCCTGGAAATAACGTAGTGCAGTATATAAGCCACCGTGAGTCCTAGTCACTACTGTGACTTTATAACGTGTTCAGTGAGTCATATGTATGCCGGTGGAGGAGTGGCCGTAGTGATAAAGGCGCTGTGCCACTGATCTGGGGACGAATAGGGTAGCAAGTTCGAATCCGGGTCACGCCACTCCGACGTAACGTAAGTGCATAAAGGTGGCTTACTGTACTAAGTTATTTCCAATGTATGAATTTCGCTGTTTGTCTTGTTTTCCTCTTTCCTTTATGTAATTTACAACGATTTGTGTTCATTTATTTAGTTCAAAAATGTGTTTTAGACTGCATGAAATATCGTGTCTCTGTTGCAGTTGCCGATGGTTTCATGACACACCACAGCGTGAAAATAATCGTACTCCGGCGGCTGGGCAGTGGGAGAGGTCACCCAACTTACTCGATGTAACCTGATCTGGTTTCTTTTTCAGTGCTGTCAAATTCGGTTTCAGCTGGCTTGCTTTAATATTTTTTTTGATTTTTCAGTTGGTTATCATTGAATTCAGACGCACACTGGAATGTCGCCCGTCAAGATTTCTGTCTGCCGTGTTCAGATGATGTATATAGCAACATGGCGCCCACTTAGCACTTGCGTTTTTAACTAGTGCGTTCTACTTCTAATGATACTAGCAAAAAAAAGGCCTAACCACTATCTTTCTTCCACAACTCACGGTGAAATAAGTGGTATCATGAGTACATAAAGAATTCTTACGGAACTTTATATGGTGGTGTTAACGTAGCCAATTTTTTTAAAAGGCGTTGACCAGCAGCAGGAATCGATCCGGAGTTAAGTTGGTTTGGAGATGACAATGCTAATCAGGGTTACCACCAAATGAAAGTCTTGTAACGTGGTTGAAAGCCAAGGAGCAAACAAGTGGTTCACATCCGAGTCAACCAGTTCTTCCCAAGTGCTAGGGGACGCTCGAGAAGTACGAAGTGCAAGAAAAGCAGTACACAAATCTACAAAGCTATTAAAGTTAAAGTGTAAAGTTACTTGGTAAAGTTGGGAAACAGAAGAACACCACTAACTGGCACAAATAACTATAGATGATCCAGCCTAACAGTAGCCTACGCATAAATTGGAGAGACTAAGTCACGACCAACCGCATGTAGAACTAAGGCCCGTATTCTGAACGCTGGCTAAAACTCGTACTTGACTTGAAACGACGTCACACCTATTTAGTGTCATTCACCACCAGAACTTCTTTTGGATACATTTGGAAGAAATCGGGTGGTGAATGGTACTTAATAGGTGTGACGTCATTTCAAGTCAAATGACGTCACACCTATTAAGTGCCATTCACCACCCGATTTCTTCCAAATGTATCCAAACGATGTTCTGATGGTGAATGGCACTAAATAGGTGTGACGTCATTTCAAGTCAAGTACGAGTTTTAGTCAGCGTTCAGAATACGGGCCTTAAGTATCGCTAAAGATCTGGAAAGAACGGTGCCTGTCGGCTTTTATGTCGATTGGCTCCTCCTCATTCCGGAAGTGTAGCCCATGCAATAAAACTACTATTCTTAAGAATCTGACGTAATATTTTAATGAAGTTGCATCCATACCGAAAGTGACTAACTTCTAAAGAAATGAGATACACTTTCCCTTTGTAGCCCTCCCTCACAGCTCACTACATTTCGGCATCATGCTAACGGTCTTGCGCCATAATGTCCAATTAACGACTCCAAAAGATACAAAACAAACTTGCAAAGCTGTTTTTTGAAGAAAAAATAAATAAATCCATAAGCCAACTTAATGAATTGTAGTTAAGGAAATTACAATTTTGCTTGTCACCAATTTAATTGCTGTAACTGCGAGCATAGATTTAAGGATAAACTAAAATAATGAGGGATTATCTGCTAGCTTTAAAGTTCTAATGATCAAAAATAATTATTGCTTTATTTGCAAAGAACACCACATTCCAACAATTCTATACTTCACACCTTTAATAAAATAAAATATTTAATAAAGAAATGGCGAACGGAGACTTAATTTGTGGTTGTT
>JAHWFP010143349.1:0-20853 GCA_023313725.1 Lithobius niger | reverse complement strand
TTTTAAGATTTACATCTGTATTTTATACGCTTAAGCGTTTTTTAATACTAATACCCATTATTTTTTTCTAGTCTCAGCAAGAATAACACAGAAAAGAATACTGTAATCACCTTAAAATAACTGTTATATGAACAGCCTTTTTAATACTCAATTTTAAGCTATAAATATTGAAAATCGGTATTTTGGTTCGATCTCTAGGTGAGAGCAAAACTTCCACAACAAAAAGAACAACAATAATTTTAGTCAAATTAAAATAGCGTTCAAAAGGCTACAGGCCATCTTCATATTTATGTTTTAGGCGGTAAAACTTGTTCATCGGTTCATTGGTTCGATCTCCAGGAGTAGTACAGCTCTTACGGACCAGAATTTGGGATAATCATGAACTTCGAGTTAAAAACCGTGAAATTTGGAGCACAAGTCAATTCTTAGCTAAAAAAAATCTAGCTAGTGGTGTTATTCCTCGAGATACCCCTTAAGGCTCCTTCCTATACCCCACCACACTCACCGAGGTTATCGATCAACAAATTCTTGCTGATCGCGCAAAAATGTTTGCTCGTACATAACTCATTCTTAGCAGTACAAATGTAACTAGAGTTTGTTGTTCACCAGCTTCATGGAGAGGACACAGGGAAGCATCAAGAGGTGGATGTATCTCGAGGGGTTCCGTATGTAGTTCGATTTTTTACTGAAACAATGGATCTTTTTAGTTTGTCCAGCATGAATTTATTGATCATTGATGCTTCAGTAGACAGTAGAGCGGGAAGGCTGTGGCGGTATTGCATGGGGATCCATGGCTGGTTCAATTTCTACTGCTAGGAATGACCGGTGTACTAAAATGCATGCTTCCAGTACAATCAACAAGAATTTTTCGGGTATCAGCCTCATGGAGCAGGAATAGAGGGGAAGCACTCAGCAGCCTTGGAGGATTTCTCGGGTTTCCAATTCCAATGAATGAGACAGCCGCCTACTTCCTTTTTCCACTTCCTTCCCAAACATTTACAGGTCTTGCGCAGGCCCTTGGGCCCTCGGCGATCACCGTCTAGCAGACCTGGCCAGTCCGACACTGCTTTTGGTTGGGCACGAGTGAATGTGCCTTTTATTCTGCAACAACCCAAAACTGAAAGCACAGATGAGGCAACAAACATTTCTGTGTATAATAGTATAATATACAAATGATTTCAGCCTACGATAGTTTCAAATCCAGCAAAAAATATTCCGCTTTATAACAGTATAATACGCAGCTTTAAAAAATTCTATTTGTAATATTATACTATCCAGCTTAAAATATTCCAGCTATCTCTGTATTGAAACATTCGCTAAGTCATAGAGTAGTTTTGTCTTCAGGTTAATGAAACAGCCCATTGCTCGGGAGGCGATGTCCCCTAATTTAAAATAGTGCGAAAGTGTCATTGGGTCCATGCTTCATGAGAACTCCAAGTCAAACACGAACTTCTCATTTATTTTAAATGCTTTGACAAGCCATTTTGTTGGTAGTTAGGGCATTATTTTTCATCGGAAATACTGACTTTTGCTTGCACCTTTTTTACGAGTGGTAATTAAAACTGTTTTACAACTTTTTTTCCATACACTGTATTGTAGAGGCTACAAAAACCCAGAAAGCATAAACCAAAGACGTCTTTGGCCATATTTACTTCGAGTCGTCAATTGTCCCATACACCCAGGAGCTGATACATGCATATATGTCTGTATGCCGTGGGAGTGTCCATGCTGTACTCACTTCAAATTCCTTCCCTTGTCAGAAGGTCATCTGCGAGAGAAGCTGTGGCCATTTTGGTTCCCGGCTTCAGGCCAGTTTATTAAACATTGCAAGTATCCTAATTTTTACCAACGTAACAAGGCATCAACTTTCTGGCAGACGCGTTAACTGGAGGCAGGACATACGATTTCTACCCGAGTCGGCCTTGGCTTAAAGAAGCCATCTCGTTCCGAGCTTAAGGCTTCTTCAAGCAGAGATGGCAGAACCCCAGGAGAACTACTGGCGTCACCTCAAATACATTTGATTCTTCAGCACACAAACAGCATCTTCTTTTGTACCATACATCAAACAGAGCCCAGACTCCAAATCACAATGATAGTGAATTATGATTTGGTATTGTAATTTCGAGGTTGGCCTCAGTTGGATGTCTCTTACTGACGAAGATGGTGTTTATGTGTTCGAAAATTTTATAAATTACGTGTTGTGTATTCAAGATGACTCCGTTATGTACTTCATCAAGTGTTTTTTTTCTTACCACTGTGAATTGGCAATTGTATTGGCGACTGCTTGTAAATTGATTATTATTGTTACTCAATCTAAGTCTGTTGCTACTGCGAAGCTGTAGGACTTTGAAGTGACCATTGCATTTTAGGCACTGGCATCAGTTTTAGCGTTAAGAAATTTGCCCCTTCTTGAATACAAGATCCATTGAGGCCCGTCTAGCATCTGTAATACTTACCCTGTGAGCTACACCCAGTAAGGCCTTGGAAATATAAAGAGCTGTTGCCAACCAGCTACTGGCATGTTCCCTGCTACAAGACAAGCAAAGCTCAAATTAAAAAGAGAAATAATCTGATACCAACACCGGATATGCAGTCATCGATTTTGCTGCATACAAGTTAATTATTATTTTAATCTTTGATAAGTCGGCAAGCATTGCACTACCACAGACAGCTAGTGTTTATTTAATGCAGGTTTGGTATTGATAAATGGTGGAAGCTATGTTCACAAGGTTTCGTGCCAGTTTATATGCCTTCATGCATCATTGATGTTGTCGCATGGTCTCCGTGAAATGTGTATCGGTGATGTGTTGAAACACGATAACGATTTATTGGAATTTCTTGGTATCGCAGGTACATGGCATGGGAAATGCAGCCAATACGCCCCAACATTGTTTATGGATATAAGGGGCTTATAAAGTACTTCGTTTGGTACTAGGTTTATTGAACAGAATTCAGGCTATGTCATAGAATATGATGGGAACACAGCCGAATTTAGCAAATTTTTGTGTTACAAAAACGCTTCTACCTTCAGAGAATACAAAATTTCTGACATTCATGATATCATAGCTCATTCAGTATATTCGTTGGTAACAGCAAAGAAGGGTGTGAGCTGGTGCTGGTGCTGGTCCTACTTTGCTCTAACAAATAAATTTACTGAATGAGCCAATACATTGGTTATAGCAAAGAAGGGTGTGGTAATGGTGTGATGCGGAACATCAGTCGAATTTATATATCTAGTATTCCTGCTGCAGAGAGTATCACGTGGTATGGTCAAACGCTAGATTGCATTGAATCAGGTGTAGTTTTTAACGCCTTGTTCTCTGTGTATTCCTGAAACATGGATTTTAGAACTCTGCAACGACGGTTTCCACAGCTTCCTCCTACTCCTTAAGCAAGGGCCTTAGTGGGCCTCTTTACCTTGATGCTATGGCTCCATGCTATCTATTCTGTATACTCTGTATCTTTATTAATTTATTCCAGTATTGCTATGTGCTTTGATGTATGGTCCAGTCCCTGGAGATCAGTGGTCTGGATGGCTCTGGCCTTGCCTGCCCCTAGGGGTAGCTGCTTGCAGAGATGGCTCATGGGATACCAGGGTATAGTAGAGGATGTACCTTGCACCACCAGTGGCAGGTACTGGCTGCAGCTCTAGGTACTTAAGGCCTTGCAGCCCCTTGCAGCCTCACTCTGGGAGCTAGTCCCTAACCAGCTAAGTACTCTTCCTGAAGTGTGCCACTCTGCCAGTAGCCCTGATCAGAGCATCCTTGAACCATTGGACAACATCTCCTGAGGACAGACCGCGTGGCCCTGGAATAAATCCTGAATTTACCATCCATCTGGCGTTCTTCCTTGTACCGGGCATAGCGGGGTTGCAACACTCCAGCTAAAGATTTTTTTGGGGACAACCAAAACGTTAAGATAATCAAAATAAATAGAGGCTTTATTGTGGCTGCTGTTTTTAGATGAAAATATTAACATCATTCGTTCGCACAATCTATTGATTGTTGATCCTTGCTTCATATGGTTTATTCGTTGACAAGATTACCACAAAATCGTTCTAGTGATTATTTCATTGTTGCTAACAATTCGTTTATCTCATTTCACAGAATGTCGCATATCATTTATAGTACGTAACAAGAAATTTTTTTTTTATTGAAAAGGTTTACTTCACGTGGAAATCGCTCACACCGAAGTTTTTGAAATTTTTAAAACCTAAAGGTATACTTTCGTCGTGCGTCCAGCCAGTTTAAATCAAACAATTTTTGTATCGATAATTGTATTCTGTTATTGATCTATGCATGATACAAAATATGTTGTCGTTTTTATTCATTTTTCTTTTTTTTTTTTGTAACCAAGTTACTTTCTGAGTATTTTCCCTGCGCTACAATTACTCCTCATGTTACGGGTTGATCAAACTCCGACATAAGAAAAAGTTTTCAGAGCAGCTTTGCGCATATTTGTAGGAAAGAAATCAAGTTACGTCGATGAAACTTGATCTGTTCGAAGCGTAATTTAATTATATTCCATTAGTGGTATTCTCTTCGAATAAGGTCTTGCCCCCGTTAATTGTGTTTTATTTCCAACACCAGTATGGCTGCATCATTGTCATGGCACCCACAGCTTGAGTGCTAGTGCAGAGGGCTTGATTGTCGTATTCATGAACGTTTGAAAAATTCAAACGCATTCATCTGCTACATGGGCTTATCACAACATGACATCACCAGGTAGTGTGCGGTTCGATTAACAATGTTCGTAGTTATCCTTCCCAGTACAATGTTATGAGGTAGTACTAAAATGGCATTACAAAAAAAGCACAATGCTCGGAATATCTATGCTTTGCTCATTACAGGAAGGAGCACGTTAAAATTAAGTTCACACTGACATATTTTCTGGCTGGTTGGCTGTCATTCTTTGTTGACCGTGAGTGAAACTGATAGACTGCAGAATAAGTGTGTCAAGGCCTTGCGTCTTTCATCCGAAGCAACAAACGGAGCCGTGACGGAGTTGGAGATGTAACACAATCAATGGGTCCCAGCCTTTAGATCTGGAAGAGCAGAGGTACAAACACAGCAGTATGCACGTCGCACGCTTCTTCTGGCTGCTGAAATGTATGCTGAAATATAATTGGTCTTGTCGTATTTACCGTAATTTGCATGCAGAGGGAAAGGGAACGGATTAGGAACGTCATGAAGGTAGGATATGAAGATGATTACCGTAGAACTGAAATACTGCAAGTTAGAAAAATACTCAGCCCAACTCGAGGACTAAAATTAAACTCTGACATTTTTTTTGGTGAAAAGCAAAAATAAAAATTGTACATAGAAACATTCGAAAACATACCTTTCAATTTTTTTCACAAGTTTCAAGCTAAATTTATGAATTCTTAATATTGAATATGAAATACATAATCTTGAACTTAAATTATTTACGTGTAAAAGACTTCATACACTTCTTCATAAAACTACAAAATTTCTACGATAAAATTTATGCTGGAAGACACGGCCTGCTCACACAACTTATCTGAATGATATTTCAGTAGTGGGCGAATCGGCGATGAAAATTGCGGGATTGATGAGTGCAAAAGTCATGTAGTAGTTCTATTATGCATAGACGAAAATTCCAAAGGAGAGATGTGTATTCTAACCCAAGTTGGACTGGTATGGCTAATACACAATCAGTTCACAAGTGTCAACCAGCAGCGAAACCTTGGAGGTGTAAATGGCACTGCACAAGGTTCTGGCAATATGTAGTACTTAGAGGGGACCTTGTTTTTAAATTGGGGCCTTGTTATCGCGGCCTTGTTTTTAAATTAGATTGTCACGAAAATAGAATGGTAACAATTGTGGATTAGTACATTTCAAGTGTTTACATATCTGTCAGAAAAGGCGATAGACTGATGCCAAAGAAGAAAAAAACGTATAACATTGATTCATTATTCTTCAACGTTTTATTATCAGAAGAACTAGTTTTTTGTGTGATTTATTTTGTAATCTTATCCTTCAATACTTTAACCAGACTACAAGCAAAAAACTTCTGTATTATTCGTTGTTTTTACAGTACAAAACGTTCTGTTTTAAAACGTGATTATTTTTTAGGAGAAAGAAGCCTATGTAGTCCCACGTTATCATTGCATCAATTTTACAGGAGCAAGAAATGGTAATAGTTACACGCCGTGTTTACAGAAAAAATTGTGCACTGTTAAACATTATTATTTTCACTGAAGAAAAGTATTGCGCATGCGAAAGATAATTTTATCCTTTTAGCAGTTTTACCGGAGTAATAAACGTTCATGATTACATTAAACACATTAAACATCATTATTTTTCCAGAAGAAAGAAATATACTTGTTTACACGTTATTATTTTAGGAGAAAAAGCACACACAAGTAACATAATTGTATTTTTACCTTTGTCTATTTTACTGGAGAAAGATACATTCATTATTAAAGGTTGTTTTTACAGGAGTACGAATAATGCATCATTACTTTCACAGAAGAAAAAAAATGTTTCTTTGCACATTATTGAAGAATACACGTGAAAGATACATTCTTACCATATATCAGTTTCACAGAAGAAAGAAACCGTCAGTGCACGTTGTTTTCACAAGATAAAGAAATGTGTAATATTAAAACACTTATTTTCAAAGGGAAAATATCCTACACAAGAGAAGAACTGACAGTGAAAAATTGTTCTTTCACATTACATAGCAACCTGCGGATTATTTTCATTAAGTAAACAAGCACTATAATGATATAAGAATAAAAAAGCCAAGCAGTGGACAAACATACAAAAAGAACGACGTTTCGAGGTGACTTTCATCTCGTTATCAGCTGCACTAAATCCACAAAAGTTTCGTTAATGTGAAAAAAATACGGTTCATAAAGCTTCAGCATAGGTAGCACAATTTTTAGGTCGGAAATAAAACACAGAAAAAGGTTTAAAAAAACCTACGCTTAACCTGGGAAAAACAGGTAAGCACAGACGAGAAGATTTCTCCACTGCATTCGCAAGGGTAAGGTCGATTGGTCGAAAAATGCTGCGTCTGCCATTTTGCTCCTTCACATCGATAATGACATTGACATTTTCCATTTAAAATCAACATGTGTCAAGATGTGATCTATCCTCGCTTAATGTTTTAATGGGACCCTGAAAGATTTAAGTAGTCACGAAAAGCAAATTTATGAACTGTTGATGAATGCTGAATTTATTTTGAAATTTTGTTCCCGACGAAAAATTTGGCAACCGAATCACCTCTGGAGGAAATGTAATTTTCAGGGTACAACTTTTTTTCTAATGGTTGGAAGACAAAATTTTTTATTAGGGGAGGGAGGGGAATAAGGATCAGCCTTTTTAGCCGTTTCTGTGTATTTTTCTACAACGATAGTAACGCAAACTTCTATTTAGCAGGGTGGGGGAGAGGGAGGGGGAGCTTCCATAAGTTTATTAGGAACATTATTTTTAATCTTTTCTCTGTATTTCTTCCGAATAGTACACATCATCTTGTGCTACATCGTAAATACCAAAAAATATACTGGGTGGGAATCTATCACTTTTCGGACTAATCCAGACAAAAGGAAAAAATAAGGAATAGCACTTTTTTTTGGGGGGAAGTGCGTCATATTTTCAGGACATCATGAAAATTGTTTAAGATACCGTAATTTTAACTCGTAGGCTGTATTTTTTGTATCCCTAATATTTTTGTTTTCCGGAATCATTTCCTAAATTTACTAGAATTAGCAAACATTTTGTCTAGAATGCCTCGCTTGAGACCTGAAAGTGAAACTACCGCTACGCCAAATTTGCAATTTCCGCCACAAGGTGCCGTACGAAACGGAGCGATAGGCATCGGCAAACTGCAACTGAAAATCAAAATAACGATGGGCAAATACTAATTAATAATGACCTTTGGCTTAGTGTTCAGCCAGAAATTGGACGAAGCTAATAAACGATTGGAAATGGAACAAGCTACACCATAAGCAGATGTTAACCAGAAATTTAAAGGTTGAAACCTGAGCAAAATGCAGTGGAGGTAGGTCGAAATCAATAAACACAATCGAGCGAACGCGCGCACAAGCTTGTTAGCACACCACAGATTCAGAGTGGTGACAATTTAGCACAACACACAATCAGAATAAATTTACAAAATGTAGGATTTAATGTTGCGAACCAATTTAACGTCCAATCATGGAGCGGAAGAACGGAGCAGGCATTCTTCAAGTGAGGGAGGGGCTTCCGGAATCGCGTCAGAGCCTGCGTGACGTCACGCAACAGCGGTCATTTTTCAATTTTACAGAACAAGTGCTGCAAGCGCTGGAAAGTATGGTTGACACAAAATTAATGGATACATCTACGTTCAAAGATAAGTGAAGAGAAAAATGATACCACGCACTGTGTGATTAGTACCTTTTAGAAATCAGAAAAATCACGCTTGATAGGCTCAGATGTCTTCCGTAGGAGTGCTAGCTACAATTAAAGCAAACTGAAAAAAGTTTTTTAAATATCGAGTTGGGCTACGTAGTACTAAAATATTAAGGAAGTTTGTTGACTGTCGTAACACAGCAGTGAAAATCCTTGGTAGTTTTTCATCGGTTCTAATCCTTCACTGGGAATATAAATTTTAATAATTTTTACAGGCTGAAATTTTATTTTCTGATGATAAGAAGGTTGGGAAGGGCAGGATAACTGTTTTTTTTTCGTGGGTAGGGGGCATAAGGATCAGCCTCTCTAGTAATTTCTGTGGATTTTTTCCTACCATGATAGTAAGATAAATTACTATTTTGAAGGTGGAGGAAGGTAGCGGTCAGAGAGCAGCTTCTCTAGTTTTTCTGGGAATATTATGTTTGGTCGTTTCTGTATGCATTTCCCGAAATGTAGACAGCAGCTAATGCTGCACCCTAAATACAAAAGTCCTGGGTGGATATCTGTCATTTTTTGGACTAATCCAGACCAAAAAAGAAATTGCACTCTTTTTTTTTTTGGGGGGGGGGGGGGGGAATGAGGTGTCATATTTTCAGGTGGTCATTAAAATTGTTTAGCGTACTTTTAACTCATAGCCTATATCTTTTGCTTTCACCAGTCTGTTTTTTTCCTGAATCGTTTTCTAAAAACCAGAAACTGGAAAAAAACAGCCAAAGTGAGAAAAGAATGGAATAGAATAGAACAGAAAAATCAGTGCCGGCTATAAAAACTGTATCCCATCCCATCCCCCACTCCTCCCCCGACCCAACCGAGAACTACGGAAAAAACAGGTCCAGACGGCGATTAAATAAGTTTATACCACGGCTGTGACGTTACGTTAACTCAACGCCATGCTAAATTTCCGTTGGGTAAATCCCGTTAACCAACACCGGAAGTGTGCGTCATCGCAAAGAGTGTGGGTTATCAAGTTACCTCATACTTTTGCCGATAACCCACACTTTTGCCAATAACCCACACTTTTGACACTTCCGGATCACGCGACCGGGAATGCACGCACCAACAACCAAATAAATCGTGAAAAAAAAACGTAACGCAATAAAAACGTACAAAACTTAATTACTTAAAAGGAATAAAATCCCATCCTTGCAAACTCTTATACGTCAGGCCCTCATCTAAGCCATTCACGCTGCGTTAACTCCCGCCTCCCTCCACAAACTAAAATGCAATGACCTTCATTCATACCGATACCTATTGCCGTAGTTTTTAAACAATTCTCAAACTACAAACCCTCAAAATGAATTACACACCTTCCCAGAATGTCATTCTATCCCTGCGGCCTTTTATCTAAGTGTTATCACTCCCAAAAGCTTCGAAAACACAAGCGACCTGGCTAGTGTAAAATACGGCGAAACGATGCTGCGTATCCTTCCTGCTCACTCCCCCACAAACGGATGCCAACGACTCTTCGGTCTACCAACCACTCCACCCTCAGTAAACTAAAATGGAATGACCTTCAGTCATTTCGAGATATTTTCGCAAAACACAAACACGTTTTAATTAAATACGAGTTAGCTTGACGTCCCAACCGTGATATAAATAAGTTATTTATTAAGAAACTATTGGTTATAGATTTTTAAAACACGGCTGTGATGATTTGGCCGTTCGACATGCAAATCGTCTCGGGGGCTACGCCCCCTCGATGTATTTGCATGTCTCGCGGCCAAATGATCGCAGCCGTGGTTTAAAATTCGATAACCAATAGTTTTTAACCAATAACTATTACTAAGTGAGGGAGTAGAGACTACGTCAGCTGGACGGGCATTCCAGAGCTGCACGACCCGTTCGCTAAAGTACCGTTGTCTGATAGTGTCAAAAAGGAGATTTCTCCAGAGTTTGAAAGGATGAACCCTGGTGTTGGCGGTAAAGAAACAGAAATATCGGGAGATGTTTACGTCGAATGAGCGGGAAATGTTGTGCTATGTCAAAATAAGGTCACCTCTGAGGAACCAAGATTTGATCGAAGCAAGGGAAAGTTTCTTAAGCCGTTCATGGTACGGGATAGAATTGAGTTGCTTACTCCACTTAGTAACCTGGCGCTGACAGGTCTCCAGGCAAGTCAGAAAAGCGGCATAACAGGGACGAGAAATCTGGGAGCAATACTCCTTTACTGCTCAAAGAAAAACTTTGTAAAACATGGAGGGTTTGACATGGGAGAAATTTTAGAGAATGAAACGAGCTTTTCTGTAAACTCTGGAGACGATACTGTCGACATTGGAATGGAATATAAATGTTTCTGTCGCTTAGGTAGTAGGAAACGAGGGGGTTACTTGAAGGCAAGGTAACCATTTTTTCTCTTTGGTCTTCGATTATCAGACAGATAATATGTTTCGAATTTTTGATAGTCTTATGCAACCAATGCCACATATTTTTTTGTCTCGATTCTACAATGCCGACGTAAGGTAAAAAAAATTAAACTGGTACTTACCTCATTGGCACGTTAGATAGTAAATCCATAATCCAAGGTATAAGGCGAAGGTATAGAGTATTTATGTAAAGCTGATTTCTAAATTTCTCGAAAAATTTTATAGTTAATGTTCACCATTTGCATTAAGGTTCTCGGCTAGTGTGGAGCACTAAAATGTAAATGTGTAAGAAAGATGGAAGAGAGGGCACAAAAGGCTTACCCAAGTTCAATTTTTTTGTAAATCTTTTTGCTTTGTTGGTTCGTTTTCGTTTATGAGTTAGACTATATTCTTTTGTTGTGGTGGTTGGTGGGGAAATTGCGGTAGGGGCGAAAATTAGATTCGGGATTAATGTAGTCCAATCTTTGAAATTTGCCTTCATCCCGCTTACAAAAATGGTTCCAACGTTTACGTTTCGTGCAGTACTCACACTACCAACACTGTGACTTGCTCAGGGTTCGTACACTAGCTGGAAAAGATGAGAAATTTTGGATTTTAGTTAAGCCTTTTTCTAAATTTTGGAAAATGTGGAATTCTGACAGATTTTTAATTTAAAGCTGGAAAAACCTGGAATTTACTGAGATTAATGTTACAGGAATAATATTCGGAGCTCATAAATAAAAAAAAATACTTATTAATGTATCCTAAATCGACTTGAAAAGTGTTCATTTGTGTAAACACTGTTATATGTCTATAATACGTTTGTTAAAAGGAACAAAATTATATTTTGGACCGAATAATACTTTGGACGTTAAATAAAAACTTCAACGTTGCTACCGAAAGTAGTAATGTTCAAGTTTTCATTCAACCTTCGAACTATTACTCGGTGCGATTAACTTGGCGAATGTTTTGGTATGTTGATATCACTCCTTTAAAGGGCCGAGCCATTCGGAACTTCGCGTTTCCTTTTACCAGTTTTGGTTTTTCATAAATGATACTTATATCATGTCCCTGAATGAACCAGCAAATTAAGGGAGCTATGTCCTAGACTGATTATTGGAAGTGGCATGTGTATTCACATCCGGTGGTTGTTCTACTTTCTCATCGAACATCATTTATTATTATTATGTAAGAAAGGTATGTGCAAAATTTGGGACCTACCGACTAAACCGTTTAAAAGTTATGCATTTAGTGAAAAAATCGTACCGGAACTGACATTTATCATCACTTCCGGTAGAGCTACAACAAAATATCATTAAATATTAATTAATGTAAACGGGCCATAGAATATGCCTTCAAAAATTTTGATATATCGGTTAAACGGTTTAGGAGTTACGTCATAAAGACTATTTACCGGAAATGAGCTGTATATTCACTTCCTGTGGGATTTTCTAAATTTTCTCATAGAACGTTATGTGTCCTAAATGATGTGTATGACTACTGTAGTAAGTTTCAGCATATTCTATTGATCGGTTTATTAATGGTCGTCAAAAGTGCTTCTTTGTGTGCAGTTTTGTTATTTTTAACTTATTTAGGTATCCTGCTCCAGCCCAATGTATGTTCAGATTGCGTGGAGCAGCCCATTTTCTTATTGCCCATACAGTAACCAAGCAACACAAAAAAAAATTCATTGCCTGATTCTATCGAACTTTGTTGCTAAGCTACCTCCCTATCAGAATCATAGTCGAATTTGACAATTTGCTCTTTGGAGTACCCAAAGGATGACACAAATGTCGCAAAGGAATAATGTTCTTAGTTTACTCTGGAATGCGTTGGGTGCTACATTATTCAACACAAAGGTTTTCACGGGACAATCCTATCATGCCACAGGTTTTTGATGGATCTAACTCGATTCGTGGGCATAGTTGATCGGTATGACAGATCTGAAAAAGACCTTCGATGGTTTCAAATTCATATCGACCATTACCTTTCCGTCTAAATACGTATGCTGCCATCTAGAGTAAATTATATCATGAAAATTCTCAAGAAATTATCAAGAAATTGGTTTTTCTTGTATATTTAATTGGCTTCTACTTCAAAGAGTTCCTCTCTTCTTACTAGTAGTTCAACTGGATACCGTATTGCAGAGTTAATTAAGAAAGAATTCAACCAGAAGTGGGGAGTGGCGCAAGCAGCCATCAAATAGGAATTTAGCGAACTTTCGTCCGTTTTTCCTATTGCTCGTTTAAAATTCCGTACTGTGCCCTCAGTTTGACCATTTGAGGATGGGTGATAGGGTAAAGATGTGAGGTGCCTTACAAAATATTCTCTTAGGAAATTAGAAATTCTAAACTAGTGAACTGTGGTCCATTATCAGTCGTTAAGAGTTACATATCCAAACCCACAAAAAGTTTACGAAATTTCACAAAAACATTTGAAGGTGTAGCCGTTTTCATCAGAAAAATTAACTGGTATTGGAATATGTGTCAATGATTATGTACATTATCCTTCAATCGGACCTGCGAAATCCCAGTGGACGCTATCCCAATGCTTAAACGGATATTCCCACGACTCTTTAGTACCTGCAATCCATAATGCGTTAGCTGTTAACCAGTACGTGCAGAATTGAACAGTGGTTTACAGGTCTTTATATATCCGAGGCCACCAAAACTTGGCCCTTTCTAGTATCCTTGCTAACACCAAGTTTTATCTTTAGGTGGTTTCTACCCAGTACCAGATGGCTCTTCCGACGACGTGCATCGTCATGTGAATTGAATTCTTTTTTATCATATTTTAAGTATTAGAAATGAACAGAGAACAGAAAAAATATATACTTCATAATAAGGATATAATTTGACAATGATTGAGCTAACAGTGGTGTTGATGAATAGCGGTACTGTAATAAAGCCGTTACCGTGTGACACTGACATCAAGCTAACCAGCAACGCAGGTTATTCCCCTTTAACCGCTAATAGATTTTCTGACTTCCCTTCATCATTTTTTTCCCGAGTTAAAAAAAAATAAGTTGCGTGCGCACAATAGCCGTGAATGGACATTGTAATAAACGCCCATTCACACGGAATGTTACGTAACACAAAAACTACAAAAACCTGTATATTGATTACTATGCTGAAGATTCATGTGTCAGCCACCATTAATTGAAGTTAAATAATTACTTACATTATCTAGATAGACACGAAGCAATAGTGTTGTATGTAACTGCATCCTGGCATAAAGAGTTCATATATATATATGTACAACATATGCTATAGTTCATTTCTATGGTACGACATAAGCTATAGTGCATACATAAAATGCAAAATATGTGTACATCAGATAACATATCAAAACTGATTAGTCAGTAGTTATGAATAATAATAATAAACTCAATATAGGGATTAATAAACAGGATCTCATTCAAAAAAAATTGCGTACAGTCTATGAATAGTTCTGGAGTTTTAGACAAAAAAAACTTTCAATCTCAATTTTAAGCTGATTCTAGTTTCTACTTTGCAGAATATTATCTGGTAGTTTGTTAAAAATTTTACGGAAGAATTGGGACTGTTCCTTTTACCTATTTCTTTCTCCAAGCACGAATGAATAATTTTCGGCCTGGATTTCTTATTGTTCTAGTTTTTGGCATTGAAGTTTTTTAAAGGTTTCATTGGGGCAACATTTGATGATAACAACAAAATTTCAAAATTGTTTAAACTTTAAAAGCATCATAAGTTGTGTTGATACACATTTTTGCTTTTAGTTACTTCATAATTCCGAAAAGGACTTTGACAGTTTTGTTCTGAATGCTTTAAAGCCTTTTAATTAAACTTTATTTGCAAGTCCAAAGACAGTACAACCATATCTGAGCTACAGTTTGATCCAAGCATTATAGAAAATATTATTTATTTGATTCATTTATTTGATTTTTAAAGTTATATAACAACGGCAGCATTGACCTAATTTCATTAATCATATTTTAGATATGAAATTTGAAGTTCTAATTCTCTATTGATCATAATTTCTAAACTGGGCACACCGGTTCTTGACTCCTCTGAAAACTTAACATCGACATTTTTTTGCCAGCAGAAGGGGAGCGCCCAGCATGTAAACTGCATTGTAGACTGCTCTGTGGGAAAACCTGCCTGCCAGCTCCTCAAATCCGCTGGCTTCCCTCTGCCCCTGCTTGTCAACAGGGATTGATTATTGAGGATTGACAAGGATTAACAAGGATTAACAAGGATTGAGGATTAACAAGGATTGATTATTGTTCAATCAAAGTCACCTTGACTTTGGACCTCGTGTGCCAGGGTCAGTGGCATTCGGTCTCTAAGGCACACTTCTGCTTCGCCATTAATTGAAGTTAAATAATGTACTTTATAGTGCGCTGCTAGATGTCTCTGCATTCCTGGCCAAGTTTCCTCTTGCCCTGTTTTGCTGGAAAACAGACCCGTTGTTAAGCTTCTTCTTTGTTTTCTTCCCCGAGTAAATGCTTCATTGCCACGTGTACCTTTCCAGTGTGGTCTTCGTCGTTCACGATAGACGCTCCTCTGGATCCTCCGCATTCATCAAGCCCCAAACGTTGTAAGTGTCCTGCCTTCGTTATCTGGACAAGTTCACCTCGATCCCTATTTGGTTTGCCAATGCCACCATTCGTGTAACTATTATTCTAATCCTTGCTCCATTTGCAAGAGTATTGACCCAGACACTTGGGCCTTCATCGAAATCAACCAGAAGAAAAAACGGATTCCTTCTGCCCAGAAACCCTGCAAAAAGGCCAGGGATCTTCTTGCGGCTCATGCTGCAGTGAAAGACTCTCCTTCTTCTGCTACTAAACCAAATCAACGATCCTCACCCTTCAAGACTCCACCAGCTTCGCTTCGGTCTACTTCCCGTCAGAGACTAAAAAAGATGGGGAGCAATACCATGAAAAATCGAACCCTTCGCTCAATAGTGCCTTCGTCTACTTCACCTGCCAAGACGCAACCCACTGCTTCTTTGGCTCGTTCGCCTACGGTTCCCGTTCAGAATCGCCCGGTCGTACCAACAGTGGTCGTTCTGCCAGTATTTCGCCACAGCTGTCTCCTGTTGCTTTGGCATGCACTGTGAGTGTATCTCTCCATCCCCCCTTTGCTTTCTCTTCAAGACAGACAGCAAGAATGTTTCCGGCCTAATATCTAAAAACTCTCGTTCCCTGTTGGGTTCCGCTGCAGCCTTATGTGCAGCCATCTATCGTGGAATTCAGCTGTCGTATCATTTGTACTTAAACATTCCAGCTCTGCTAGCCACAGTTCACAACTACTCTGGAAACTGATGCATTTCGTGCAACCAGCAACACCCTTACTGTAGAAACTACTTGTCTTCAACGACACGTCTGTGAGCAGCTGGTCAGGCTGATCCTGGCCAACTCCAAAATTCGATTGCTTTCTCCGTTGCCAGGTAACCCAGGCCCTTCTTGGTGTCTTCACCACTGTTATTTGTCTGTGACCAGCAGGGCTGCGTATGGCTGTTCCCCTGTTGTAGTAAAATGCCTTCACAAACATAAAGGTCAAGCCCACGACCATCGTCATGTTGTACCAACTTCGTCTCTTCTGGCCACTATTTCCCATGAGTCTCAGCTGACCTTTGGCATCACGCTGTGGCCCGCTGCAGCACCCTCTTCGTCTTTCACCTACTGGGACAGTAGCCACGGTTAAGGACTCTCCATCTCCGATGGATCATCTGGTGTCAGGTTGGGCTTCGGCGTCAGCTTCTCCTTCGCTCAACAACTTTAGTGCATATACTGTTTGGCAATATGATGATGCCACACAAAATCCCCGTTTTCCTGGGCATCGTGCAATACTCCAACCACACCACACGGCAGTCACCCTGTGCACCGTGCCATGCCAAAGGGGATGCCTTAGGCTTCCACGTCCACCCGTAATAACCATTTCTGCCCTTGGTAGTGTGCTCCTTCCCAACTGTGCTGATAGGACGGTGCCAAGTTTCTTCTGCCAAATATTCTTCAAAAAAGCTACGGACGACCCAACGACAACAACACAGACTGCCTTAATTACACTATGCATCACGATGACTCTGCATCACAGCTCCAATCTTCTTTTTTGCCGTCGTCCTCGTCGTCTAACCAAACTTAGGTGACCGAACACTCCACATCCTGGAACGAACGTTACTCAATGGCATCCAACCAGTACAGTCGAATACGCAACACCTGTTTGGTCATCTTTTCTCCTGGGTGATATTGATTCCATTGAAGCGGTCCAGAGGCGCTTCACAAAGAGGTTGCCAGGCCTTCGTGATACCCCTTACAAAGTCCGCCTTACCATGCTTGGACTTGAACTTTTTGAGGTTCGCAGAATTAAATTTGATCTGATACTAACTTACCGGATTCTCAACCATCAGCTGGAAGTTCCCTTACCATTCTTTGACTTGGCTAGGACCACAGGACGTACTAGAGGCCATAATTGGAAACTTTCCCTTCCCTCTGCTCGTTTGGAATGTCGAAGAAACTTTTTCTCGTTGAGAGTAGTTCATATTTGGAATGCCCTGGGTTGGGAGACTGTAAATGCTCTTTGTCCTCCTTTCAATTTAGACTTTCACAGGAACCCCTCCACATTTTCTTGAAGCGCCCCATTCAGCGTGGGAACGGTGTCTGTAGACCAACCCCCTTCCGTTGACCTTCCAGCTTAGTTTGCTGGGTAAACACTGTTTTATTATTATTATAAACTGTTTTTTTTTTAATATATTATTTTATTACAAAAGAACGTTGGAGTTCATGCACCTTACGGGCTTTTTAATTCTGAATTGTTTATTTTTAGGTGGTGACAATTCCTAGTTTGAGGATGCTTTTGCTTTTAGTACTTACCATAACCTACCTTGTTTTATATAACGATGTTTTTAACCGTCTCATTTGTTCATCTGCCTTTTATTTTTTACTTGGGCCAATCCTACACACCTCCTGTGTCCAACACGATTGGCAATGCCATCAGGGGCCTTAGAGCCCCTGGCAGGTCTAACCTTGGTGGTAAGGCATTCGTGTCCCCATACCTCATGCCCCTGACCTTCCCACGGCCAAATCTATATCTTTATATGACATTGTCTTCTGTTTTTAAATTGGGCTGGCTGTTAGTGATCCTAGGGTCCTTGCCTGACCTGTTGCTATTGTAACAAACTGTTATTTATTATTTATTATTTATTAAAACGTAACAAGGTTCCTCCTTCGTGTCCACGTTCTCTTATCCACAAACTGACTTACACCCTTTTCCCTTGTTTCAAGGCCTCTTCGCTTCACAGGTTCCCTACTAAACCTTGGTATTGTTCTTTCGGACATTCCTTTCTTCATATGTGATCCGAGGCTCCGGCTCATCAGGCACTCCTGAACTTCTCTAAGTTTCATCGTATTTACTCCTTCGTGGCCCTGCCATTATTATGTTATTTTCTCATTTGATAGTACATACACCTACTATGCTTATGTATACATATCTACGCCTCCGATGGTGCATTCTCATATCCCCTGGCATGTGTACCTTCACCTCCGTCCTGCGAACTCTAGACGTTCCTGGTTGTCCATGCATTCTACTTTTCGGTGGACTTCTGCTGTAGCTGTCCATCACCACCTTCAATGTTTCACCTACGTCACTTCTGATCTAACTCTGCCACTTCATCACACCAACTAACAAGAAACAGACGTCTCCTCCTACGATCTGCCATCATGAGATTGTTCTTTCTGAAGATCTTCCAGTGAAGACATCCCAGCACCTTGGAAACTGAAGGAAATTCGGCTTGCCAGTTAATGGCTGTGGCAGTCGGAACCTTCGCTCCTCTGAACCTGTAAGCCTCCTGATCCTCTACTCCAACTTCAAAAAAAAAAATAATTATTATTATAGCGCAAGTAACGAATGCACCACGACGTGTGTTGCCTCATTTGAAGCCAGCAAACATTAAAACGAAAACCTTTTCTACGGAGGGAGGATTACGTCTCACAGGATATGGCCCTAGATGGTCTTGGAAGGACAACACCATCCCTTCGTTGTTCTTGCTTCGCTTTAGGTTCTTAGAGTCTGTTGACTCTGGGGGATGCCAATTCGTAGCTCTGCAGCACTCATTACGATGGTCCCACCACCTTAGTGACGAGGTCTGCTGCTATGCTATAAATTACAGGTAATATATATTTTCGTCGGCATGTTGAAACATCAAAATACCAGTGGCACCTGGTTGATTTTGGTTTCTATTGCATAACCAAAAATATACATTACCTGTCCCCGCCCTACTTCTCCTCTCCAGTCACCACCGTAACAATTAAAAGGACAAAAGATGAAACCAGGTCCTGCGCCGGCATTTATATAGGAGTAGTGCATCACGCACGCGCACTGAGGCTACCAAGCTGGCAGGCATAGGCCAATAAGTTCTTCTCTAGGGGAGATTGCATTACAAGAAGGAATGCTATAAATTGTAGGCATTTTCAGTTTTGCAATAGAAACCAAATTCAACCAGGTGCCCCTGTTATTTTGATGTTTTACTCTTGTTGGAAAATATAGATCTCCACCGTTTATCTTAGCCTAATTACACCGTAAGTAGAACCACCACTGCAGCCGTTTACAGATGTAACTTGTGGTGAAAAGAAGCAGAAGGCACGATGCTACAGCAAAGAGAATAGCCGTTATTTAGCACCTAATTAGATAAACAATTTTTAAAACTTTTGTTGGAAAATATACATCTCCATCTTTCATGTAAGTCTTATTACACCCATTTATCTTAATAAGAAATGCCGTTGCAGCAGTTTAAAGTTGTAATTATTCACGAATACCGACAGAAGTTCGATGCTACAAAGTACAGAAACAGCCGTAGAGTCACCCTTATCCTTTTTATTACCGTAATTGGGAAAAAACACATCCTAAACTTTTGTTTAAGTATAATTACGTCTAAACTTTATATCGTAATTAGAAATACCATTGCAGCAGTTTAATGTCAGGAATTAATATGCACATGACACTTTTTTGTATATGTAATAGTACAGAAATTATGTAGTACAGTCGGAATTAAATAAAGAAATGGGGCAATACGGGTTAATTTTACGCACAATGTAAACTGGGCCTTTTTTTGTAGGAAAATTGTATTCTGACCATAGTATGTAACCGATTTGTTTTCAGTTAAAGTAACGGTTTAGCTGCTGTAAGCAAAAAACCGTTTTTGGCCACCATTTATGGCTCGGCATTCATTTTGGCAGCCATGTTGGCTAGCTCATTCTCGAAAGTAGTTGCCCGCCCTTTTTTTTTAAGTATGTACTCGGATTGAGCAACCCTTTCAACAAACATTTAATTTAATACAAGCAGGTCCCTCTAAAAATAATATGAGCATCTCAACGATATCTGCTGCCATGCTGGATGCCATATTTGAATTTTTTTTTAACTAAATCAGTGGCCAATGTCACCAAGCATTTCCTATGAGTAGACATCAACACTTTTAATACGATACCAAAAATATGGGAATGATTACCTACATCCTACGGTGCTTTTCCTCCCTTTCCCACGCTTTTCGGTTCGCTTTTACTTCCATGGGGATACTACCTCCATTAATACCACAGTCATCTTTGATTGCAATTAAACATTGAAAACTCGATTGTTGCAGGTAGAGAGTTTTTGTTTTATTTACAGAGCTTAACCCATTGGGTCAACAGCCCCCAATGATAGAGAGAAACTATAGTGGCTGGAATGGGATAGTGTGTTTAGACTCGCTCCAACTTGGCCGCACGACGCGATGATCTCGCTAGATGGCGTTAGGAGCAAGGTGGATGCATCGCGTAGCTCGGATTGCCTGTAATAGTATAGGAATGCTCGCTACATGTACGATTTTAACGCAAATCGAACACGTAAATTACCCCAGGAATTTGTAGAAAATAAAACGATAATTCTGGCTACACCTTACTGAACAGTTTAGTGTCGTATTTTTTCTAGTGTGTTGGTAGGAATTCGTAATTTTTAATTTTCTTAACGTTTTTTCGAAACTGGAACTTATAAGAAAGAATAATTATTAAATATCCTTCGTATTCTTCGTCATGTCTACATGTGGAACTTTAAGTTGAAAGGATCGGGATGAGACACAGA
>JAHWFP010143347.1:28901-48952 GCA_023313725.1 Lithobius niger | reverse complement strand
ACAGGTCAGTAAAGCAGCCTAGAGGAAAAAGTCCTCGGACAGATGCTACACAGGCACCAAATGAAAAGTTGTAAAAACTTCCATTGCCACAAACAACCTCTAGGTCTTGTGGCACCGCATATCTCTCTGTAGGATAGTATCTGATCTCTTGACATACCAAGATCACCCCTCAGCTCGTGAGCTTCGCAATGCCAGGCCAATGCTACCAAATGCGAAGAATCTCCCACAATACTTAGCCCGAAGCCCACGTGCTACAGGACACACCTACCTCAGCAGCCGTGCAAACAGGCATGCATCTGAAACAGTTCGCACTACGACAGTAGCACCAAGAGTGGAACTTGCAACCAGTGTGCTGCTCCACAATCGTGCTCTGACAGTCCTAATAAGTTATAACACCGCTTGCAATGTAATCTCCCACACACAAAAGGTCAACAAGCCGATAATACACAGCAAGGCCAACAGTACACACCAGGCCAAGAACACAGCACCTTTGCACCAACGTGCCAGCTCGCTGGTTCATCTGCACACAACAAATGGCTATTATCGGCCGCCAACATTAAAACCACACCGTAACGTGCATCACGCCAGCATCAGCCTAAGCATCATTGGCCAATACAGACTAAAAGTATGGACACCAGCCCATATGCAACAATTCCAATTGCACAGATGCCCACTGCAGACACCAGCCTTACAAACACACCAAGCAAAAAAAACACCTCCACATCTCAACACATGCAGAACCACATGGCTTTACCAGTATTTAGAACACCAATGTAGGATTAAAGTCACCGGCAGCCATGACAGCACTAACCACTACCACCCAAAAGCCCTAAATAGCCTACCAATAACAAAAATCAGGCACGCTGCACCCAGCGAGTTCCACCATATTTACAGTCTGACAACTGCTCCTAGTAGAGTCACCAAGTGACCACAACTGATAACACGAAGACACCAGCTTCCATAATACACGAGAAGGCTGGATGCATTCGCATGACCAGTGCAACAAAGGCACTCACTCCGGCCATCAAAAAACGTACGCAGACAGCCATCGCTACTCCCTGCACAGCCTCAGGTCCAGATGTAGCCCATCCAACCGCTGCACTCCTAGCATCCAGGACACCACACAACACCCATTCAGAAACATGTAATGACCATCAAAAGTTACATACTTGCAACAACCAAAGCAGGAATTCTCTTCCCGGTAAATCACCACACTGTAAACAAGCAAATTAATCACCCATGCATGCAGGATGCATAGAACCCAAAGGGAGTGATCCCCAGCTGACGGACACCATCAATGTGCCATCGCCATGGGCACCGCTATTTTGTGCACACTTGCACATCAGCGATGACTCATTGCGACCAAACAAGTTCCGCCAGACCACGAATGAACCAGAATTTGCATGCACATCCTATTTTGCACAAAATTATGGCCGATACCACACCAGCCGAGACCGATTTCACCATGTTTACCACCGGCTAAACATGCCAAGCTCATGCCCCACCGAAAAACACTAGAACTACAAGTGTTGAAACACAAAAAGGTACACCATAACTCCGGACACCAAAATAGCAGAAAACTTGGCCCTATAAGCGCCGTAACGTTACAGACTTGGCAGGTGCCCGAAAGCAACAAAAACATGGACACAGAGTCCTGTTAGGGCCCATGGCAAGCTGTTGGACGGTAAGTCCCTCGACAAAATACTGACCCCTCATGTCAAACAGCAACAAACCTGAAAAACCAGTCCCACAGCTTAACAGTAATAAGCTGAATAACAGACTTCAAGTCTCATAACAACCTAAATATTGCAAAAATTAACGGATCGGCAGTCCCCTAGGTCAATAGGCCGAACCAGAGCAGTCAGCGAACTCAGCTGGGCGAAATAAAAATTTTAATAAACATAACTCACCTCTCAATTGCATAAACCATTGCAATCACAACAAAGGTGAAATAGCTTCTCAAAATTCTCACAACAACTAGAGATGCACTGATGTTATCGGACATCTGAATCGCCATTTTAGTACATCGGTGCATCCCTAATAATGACAACATAAAACCACAACCAAAGAAGATATACGCAAGAGCCAGGGCCAACATTAAATGTAGTAATCGAGATAAGGGAAACATCGAGAATAAGTAAGGTAAAGGAGTCCAAGTGGGATTTTTTATTCTGGCCTTGACAGGGGGCGGTGGTAGGAAGCCATTAAATCCGACGGTTCAACCGCTAAAGAGGATACAATGTAGAATTTTTAGTTTTCAGTGGACCAGCTGTTCTTTTGGAAGATTTCTTTTGATTTTTGCTAATTAAGTTGAGTACAACTTGAGCTACAGACATTAAATTAGCACCATTCTGTGAGCCTCACTGAACACACACCGCACTATAATCATTGTTAACAGCCTTAATGAAGCGACTGCTAAGCAGAGTAATCCGTTACTCGTTGCCCACAACAACGGAACGTGTGTCGGCAATAGATATGACGGACAAACCTGAACGGCAGCAGTGTCCGGCCTGACACTCAATTTATAAACAAACCAAACTTAAGCAATTAAGTCTCAGAATATAACCATCAATGCGACCATAGCTACATACATGTTACATGTTCATAAATTCATCCTGCCACATATTACCTACCTACAATGTACCAAAACTGGTAATGTTTCACTAGACTGACAATCTCTGACTAGCTTCGTCATATTTAATATAGGACCAACAGAGTCTGGAATCCCGTGATCTGGCCAGGACACATAGTGAAACTGGATAACTGTTCGTTCTTCGTCAGAACTTGACATCTTGATTGTCCGTACTAAGAAGTCAGAGCAAACTTGCTTAAACCGCAGCTGTGGAGCAAAAAAAGCATCATATAAATAAAATTAAACATTAGCGATCGTTTTAAGTCGAATTTAAACAATCCTACCAAACATGTTTGCTACGGATAAACTCAGACGTCCTCCACGGACTAACAGTACGAACAGGTTTTTCTGAATGAATATCAATAATTCTCTTGAACTTGTCATTTTGAAGAAATGAAATGTATAGCTTAAAGAATTAAAAAGGTAAAAGGGACTAGAACATCCCTGTGTTATTCTTTCTTCAGAAAACCACATACAGGGTTGGTCAAATGTGTACCCAAACAAATACAAAAAGACTTGGCTATTATAACTGCTTTAATTAATAATTTACAGGAAGCAGAGTCATCCACAGACAGGTGGGAAGGGGGGCAACCACTATCCCTCCAGCTCTCCTCATCCCCCACCAACCATCCAGAAGGTTTCTCCCAATCCCCATCCTCCCATCTCTCCGTCCCAAAAGCAACCACCTCCTCCCCCTCCCAACCTTCCCTAACCCACAAGTCCAGTGCTCCATACTGCATCAACACATGTACCAAGGACTTGTCCCCCTCTACACACATTACTAGAAGTGAAATCATCATGTTCTCCACTCACCCTCCACTCGAGCTCCCTCGTCTCCAAAGCTCCCGACTGGGTTCTAAGAAGGAGCAGGCTCCCCAGTCTCCCTTCCGCCATAATACATCCTCTCCCATCCTACTTCTACTACTCCCTGTATCTCGCTGTAGAGGTCTTCCCTTCCGTACTCTTCCTCCAAAGACTGGTCTATACCTCCACACCATCCCTTTCCTCCATCCTGTCCTTCCCTGCAATCCCCGCTTCCCATCCTACGAGCCAACCGCCTTGTACGATCCACCCACACCTCCCGGTAACAAAGTCATACACCCTCCAAACAGCCATCTCCCTTGGGAGCTGCCTATCCCTCCTGCCAAAAACTACTTTGCCACCCCCTCACCACGTCCTTCGCCATAAACCGATTCGCTCCCAAACCCCACCTACCAATTTCCACCTGAAACTCCTGAAACTGTCTAAAGTACTTTCCTCCTCATCACTAACACTCCCCCAGCAAACATAACCCGCGGGAACGTTAGCCTCTTCCACAAGACACGAGCCAGCTCATACCTATTTTATCCCCACATGGCCACTTTCTTCACCGCCCCTTAACCCTCCCCGTCTTCCAATAACCTTTTTTCTCACTCCTCCAAAAAATTTCTCCGAGTGCACAATGTGATCCCGAGCTACACATACACCTGAACCTTGTTAACCCAGTCTTTCCTAACTTCATCCAATCTTACTCCTTTCCATCGCAATTATCCTCCCCTTTTCCAAAAACCATTAATCCTGACTTCTCGCAACTAACCTCCATTCCTGTTTCTATCCCCCAATCTGTGCACATCTTCCAACAGTAGTTCCAATCCTTGTCTCCCTCCAACAGTAGTTCCAATCCTTGCCTCCCTCCAACCAACGTCATCAGCGAATGTGACAATGGGAGTCCTAAACTCCTCCCTTCTTACTTTCCCCACCTGAAACCCCACCCCGTCTCTGCCAGCCTTCTTTTCAGTCCACTCAGAAAAAAAATGAATAGATCGGGGTGGGACATCGGGCAGCCAGCCCTGCTTGAGACCTCCATGACACTCCACTCGTCCGATTCAATCCCATCCCAAAAAAGCCTACGGAGGTCCCCGAGTAAATCCTCATGACCAACTGGATGTCATTTATAACTGCTCCGAGATGTGCGTACCGACAGGGTGAGCAATTTGGGCCAATTTGGGGCAACATGGCAGGGTTACAGTAGAAACCCTGATGATTTAGGAATTATACGTCACAGATGTTTTTAGGGCACACTAATGGCACACCTTGAATCGATTCTACATTATGTCATATTGAATACTATGTTTTTGTTACATTATTACGTGCCTACCCTGAAGGCAAATACTGGACACACAAATTATTGTTGTGTAAAAATTATTAACTAAAGAAGTTATAGGTCGTGAGTGTTTTATGGGTTTGCTAAGCTTATACATTAAACCCCTAGGCAAAGGTTATGACCAACCCTGTATATGGAACATTTAGTCCAAGTTAAAAGAATAATCGTAAAACAACTCATTTTCAATTCGTCCACACAGGAAACAACGTAAAATACCAAAAGGTACAGTTAAATGGGACCTCACATACTTACTCAAAAAAGCATGCTAAGTTTACTCATGTACACTTACAAGAACAACTGTCAAATTGCCAAAGGTTCTTTCTTCATCTTCATATGGCCAATACCGCTCACATTTATGCTGCAAAAAGAAAGTTTAATTAGCATGGTTTATTTAGTGTATGGTACAGGAAAACTGAATTATATGTTAATAAAGGGAGCTGCAAGCAATCTCATCCAATACGTAGCAATGAAAAGGCTGTTGGAAAAATTAACCTCAGTCGGAAAAATGGGAGGTGGGACGATTAACCTCTTCGATACCAGCGTCCAAATTTAATCCAGCAAACGCGAACCAGTTTTGTGTGATGCAGCAGAGCAAGCAATAAACTGTGTTTTAAAACTCACGGGGATTTCCCCTAATTCATCCGAGATCACCACATCACCTGCTTGCTGCTTGTTTGGTTTCAGCAACTAGCGGTTCTGAGAGTTAACACACTACAACGCAAGCCGATGTTTGTACCTACTTCGGCTTGCTAGCACTGCTACTACGAACGTATTTTCACGTCTGGTCACACAGGGGTTAATGGTAGGTACATAACAATAAATAAAATAAAATATTCTGAAAAAAAATGGGATCCCAAGTAGGAAATTTCACCCCCCCCCCCCTCAATATTTTGTCTTTAATTTGCTCCTGTCTAACGTTTTTACTAACGGAAATTAAGATGTCAGTATGCCAAACTAAGGAAAGACATGTCAACATACTAGTTATTTACACCCAAACTGGAATTGAAAGTTAAACAGCAGAAATAAAATCTAATCTTAAGATTGAATGCTTCAACGCTACCTATGTAGGGAAATAACTATGGGAAAATGATAAAGAAATTTTATGTTGATAATAATTATCAACTAACGAAATAATTTTAAAATATTAAATCACATAATTGGTTAAAAAGTAAGGTTAAAACTTTTCTACTACTGAAACAGTGTAAACTGTTAAATGACTGAAGACATTTTTACGACAATCTCTAAAGAGTTATTTACATTGCTGTGTTGCATTGTAAGATGCATTTTTTCTAGTTAGGTTACGTGTTTGTTTATTTTTCGACTTTAATTCAGTCTTGTGAGAATTAGTGTAAATAAAAATATATATGAACTTTTTATTTCTAAAACAAGTTGATGTTAGCACATACAATCACTTTGTGATTTGTGCTATCTAGTTTTCAATTATAAAAAAAAAACCGGCTAACAATACAACAGACGATCCAAATTAAGGATGCCACTACACGTATCTCATTATTGAAAGACTGTTGACTGTTCATTGTCACAGTTAAATCGGAAAAAAAAAGTACATTGTTTTAAAACTCTTAACTTAAAAAAATTAAGCTAGGTGCGGTGACGTGAATTTCGCTTAGGGAACAATGCACTTTACCCTTCGTTGATTGTGGCTCCACCTGGACACGGAAGGCTTTGTGGCATGATAGCTAGTACAGAACGGAAGATACCCGAGGTAAGGTTTGTTGCCATAGCTTTTAAATTTGTGTGCACCTGGGAAATTCACAGCAATGTATATTTTTTACTACTTTTTACACATTTTCTTGTCCAATTTCACAGTTTTAATAATGTTGGAATCTTCGATTACTAGCTCCAACTTTCTGCCACAATATTGAGTAGTGACAACACATAGCAATGTCGAGTATGCAGCAAAATTTAAACATAACAAAACGTGGATACTCTGATTCAGCGAATAAGCAAGTGAGGAACAGTTAGCGACGCCATCAGACTACTCACGGCCGGCTGGTTTGCATTTCATTAGCGAGCTTAAGTGATGAAGCACTGCTATGCAGCAAAGCGAGATGTGTTCACTATTATTTTTTAGTACAAAGTACAATAATAGCAATAGTAGACTACAACAATAACAGTGGTAGACTAGGACACAAAGTACCATTCTCCAAAAACGTTTTAATTTTATATCCTCACAGTTTTTATTGAACCCGTTTTATTGTGTAATGGGAGCTTATTTTGCCACGTGAAACTTTATTTAAGCAGGTGTTATCGCTGAAATTTGGTGGAACACGGCCATAGTGGTTGGACCATCAAAAAGGTGGTTTTAATTTGGAGGCCGGGGAGGGAGGGTGGGGGGGGCAATAACAATATTGTCCAGTTCAATGAGCAAACTCTGGTACTGACACTTGAAACTGTGTTATTGTCAACCTTGAAAAGTTTGGTACAGAATCATCTTCATTGCGGGCACGTAAAACTTTATTATTTCAAAAAAATTCCCTAATTGTGGAAATGATAAATGCATCATATTTATCCAAAGACTTTTTCAGACATTTGATGGCTTGAAGCAACGCCCACACTTCCTTTAAATGCACGCTACCATTTGAAGATGGCAACTTCAAACAGACAAGCCACACAAGAATCCCGTTTCACAAACGACTTCCCTAGTGGCTCGTTACATATCAAATTGGTGTAGTTGGCTGAACACATTCATTACAGTTTGCTTCTGGGAATTTATAAGGGGTGTTCCTGGGGATTTAGTTCGTTAAATAGTCCTGAAAAATGCACCGTTCACGTTGCTGTTGTAATCAGCACCATCTTAGAACTACTTCGTAACACATGCAAGCAAAAATTTGTTGATCAAGCATTTTAATACTTGAAAAAGGAAATGTAAAACCTAATATTAGTAGTTTAAGTCGAAAGTCTGAAAACACAGTTCCCCGATTTAGAAAGAAATGATTTTATCTCTTTGAGTGTAACAGTCTTCAAGTATTTTTTTCATCACTTTTACAGGTTTTGAATTCTATTTTTATTTATCAGAATTTTTCCACGCTTTCAGGGATCCATTCAAATGAACAATTCTGTAAATAAAATAAGTTTTACCAAAAAATGCCAACACCATTAGCTCACCTTGCCACCCTCCATTTCACTACTGGCCATGACGACGACCTGAACTTCACATTCCCAAATCATCCTCCAGAAGTCTTCTACAGTATGAGGCAGTGGCCCTTGTGATGCTATATAAGCCAACGAGCCACTCGCACCCTGCAAATTGATTTAAAAAACATTAAAAATAAAACAGAATAATTATGACTATAGGGACTGAAAAATTTCAGTCCTTCCTTTCACTTAGTAGCCATCTGAAGACTTGTGTTGTCTGAAACTACAAAAGCTTACATATACTTGAAATGGGGCCTGCACAAGATTAGTTTACATAACATTCTTATTCATAAATGTATCTCCTTTAATAATTAGCAAACAATTAAGTAGCAACTTCCTGCTGCCACGGACAGGTTTTACTTCTCTCCTCCTCTGCACAATCGACAATCGTGTAAACAAAAAACAAAATTACTTCAGCTAGCCGAGTTTGTAAGAAGGACCCAAGACAAGTGAGATAACTACTGACTAAAGAATTATGAATACCTGAAAAAAGATGGTACACAATATGGTATGAATTGAAAACCCATTCTAAAATGTCAAGTTAACATGTCAAACAGCTAAATGGTTATGGTAAACCACACAGTTAAGAAATAACCGTTGGGATGACTACGACGATAAGGACATGGAAACAGTCTGCAGTGGTAGAAGTCGGTTTAAAAAAAATTAGGACATCATGTTGGACCAAATTTCAGGACGTTAATTGGGATTTTCAGAAAAAAATTTAACTTCATACAGTACAATCGTTTTTTTTATTACCGTGCACCAAATATACTTTGAAACACTAACATCTGTTACTGTAGTGTCACTATGAAGCCAGTCCTTATTGAACCCTCTTGAATCTCTTGGCATTGTTTAAGTGTTAGTTCGTTAAAAAAAAACTTAAAATTCAATTTGTAAAGTGTACCATACAATTCAGTGGGATCCACCAATCAAAACACGTAGGCCTAACGTTACCGGGGCGGCTATGGCAGATAGTGATGGCTGGCTGCCTGACTAAACACGTTGCACGGCAACTGCCAAGATCCATGCAGAAGCATTCTCTCGATTTTTGTGAACGATATAGTATGGTGGAAGCCTTTTACAGTATTTGTTATGCACAAAGATTTGTTATGGTACAAAAAAGAAGGCTTAAATATTAATTCCTTTTTTTAATACAATTAATTTAACAATTTTCGATAAATTTCAGAACATTATTTGAAAAATAAGGCCATTTCAGGACAAATTTTAAAAAATCAGGAATTAAAGGACAACTTCTAAAACTGAGACTCTTGATTTGAATTTAGAGTAATTTTTGGATTTTCTTGGACACTATTTCTTAGTGAAGGACAACATATAAACATGAAATTAGAAGAAAAATTTTTGCTTTGTTGTTTTTTAAGTTATATTATTTTATCGGGTAGAAATTGGAGATTTCACACCGTTTACCACCAGGTCGGCGGTTACCCTATTTGCTTGTATTGTTGTTCACTTGTGTCTGCGCGGTTGTGTCTGTACTAACGTTGGAGCGTTTACTGTTCCTGTGTCCAGCAAAGTTAACTGTTGGTAGTTTGTTATGTTAAGGGTTCATATTAGTTTCAACAAGGTGTTAAGCCAAACTGAAAAACTGGTTTTTGCAGTTCTATTGCTCAGGGTATTATGGTATTGTTAATATCTTTTGAATTTGTATCTTTTGCTGCATTATGTGACGTTTTGTGGCATATGGGAGAAGACTGTCTTTTCTTCAATTTTCCTTGTTTTGTTTGTTACTATGCCCGACTTCAAAAATGGCCGGACATTTTACAATAGCTCAGCAGGCATGAACGTAGAGTTTTACACTGACGTTCTCCGCAATATGAGGCAGTAAATAATGTAGCTAGTTTTAGGCAGTGGTTCTCAGGAGTAGTATTAAAAGAAATTGATGTGGGTGGATGATGGCCTTTTAGTTAGTAAAAGTTTAGTTTAGTTTAGTAAATGTTCCACATTGGATACAAATCCTTGTTTATATCCCAAGTTTTTAATTGTGACACGCCCCTGAACGGCTCGTAGATTCGTTTTGAGATGATCACATGAATGGAACAGCAGGTTGATATGGTCATAGGCGTGATCGAAATTTTTTCTCAAAACTATGGCATAATAACGTTCCATGCGCCATGAAAAACCCCAAGCGTGTGCTCCTTAGAACCACTTATTTAACTTTTGATGGCCTTATAATTTTTTACGCAGTTGAAAATTACACGACGATTAATTCACATAGGTGTACAACAGAATGGTACTGGAGGCTTAATCCCAGTAATCAGCTGGATAATTTTGAAGAGAAGATAAACACATTTGGCCGCAATATGGACGTTGTGCTTCGTGCTTCATGAGAACCAAAATTCGGGGTAAAGATTAAAGACGGCCTTCAATAATTCTTAGGGCAGGAACCAGGAAGAACACGGTTTTTCTACACTGAAGCCTTACATCACATGAAGCAATTTAAAGCTCTGTACATGAATGGGCTTAAGTTCGACCTTTCTAGACATTATGGATGAAGAATTAAGTCTAATAAAGCCACAGAATGCGAAGTGGGACATCTCAGATCAATGCTAGGGGCTGTATAAAAGTCGCTCATAAGGCAGAATAGATCCCACATCTGTTGAAGGAGCCTGGTGGTTTCTGACTACAACGACCACGAATTTTAGCCAGGCCCCTTCCAGTTGCCAATCACTGTTTAGAGCAGATAGGTTATGCCGTGCCAGTGCCAGTCACCATGTATTAACACTTCGCTACCAAACCACTGTATGAGCCAATTCAGATGGCTCAAAGTTGAGTAAGTTATTATGACTGACACAAGATCCACATATAGATTATGTACCACACGATGGTATTATTCCCACAACTGTTTACTATTAATCTCCCCTTGCTGTTGTTGCTATGTTGTAATGTGCTTTGCAATGTCTTCTGAAAGATGCATGCTAGTGCACCCTGGTCAGGTGTTTTGCATCAGTAAATAAATTGCATTATACAGCTGAAATGAAACACCTAAATCAAACATCCTGCCTGCAGGAAATAACACTATATACCAATGAAAACTGCCTTCATGTCAAGAATGAAATACTGAAGAACATCACCTGCCCATCAGTTCATATGGAAAGAAAATAGAAAAAAAAACTGTAGCCAAAGTCAAGTAAATGTTAGATCAAGTAAATCACGATAGTAAATCTTGCAAATCATTTTTCTTCTTTTAGGCTACTTTGGAAGTTTGACACGTTCCCAGATGAAGCCGTGGTGAAGAGGTTTGTCTGTGCTGTAGAACCATGCTTTCTCCTTCTAGTCTGCCCAAGTTACATCTTTAAAATACTGCGGTGGCAGTTCTAATTATGATAAGCCATTTTATTATCCTTGTTGGAAAATATACATCTCTATCTTTCATCCAAGCCTAATCCATTTATGTTAACGAGAACTGCCACCACGTCACATTAAGTATGTAACTTGCGGTGGAAAGAATCATGGTGCTACAGCATAGAGAAACATCAGTTTTCTCTAATTATGATAAACAGTTTTTATTACATTTGTTGAGAAATATACATCTCCACCTTTCACCTAAACCTATTACATCCATTTGTCTTGATTAAAACTACCATAACAGCTGTTTAAAGTCAGAATTATAATACACACAAACTATTGCATGTGTGTTTTACACATGCATCAGTATACTTAAATAACATAGCAGGAATTAAATGAAGAATTATCTCATTAATTGACCAGATTTTGTTCTGCATTGAATTTTATAACCATTCTTCAGGAATACTTTTTGTAATGTTAACAAAATGTCTCGGGATTCTGATGCTGCAGTTTAGAGAGGTTTGATTGTTACTGATATATAAACGATTAATATTTTGTTTTTTATTATACGAAACGCTTATACAGTACGTGCTAACTACAAAAGAAAAACAAAATGCAAAATAAAAAAGGAAAAACCCAATACAATCCTACACAAAGTGACATTCCGAAGTGAATTTTTCAGTGACTGAGTTGAAGCTAGGAAAGTAGCAAAGATAATTTTGTAGTAGTCATTTGTCAACTTCCGCTTTAGTTCATTAACATGTTACCATTAGTTTTAAATCATTTGGCAGTTACTGAATTTATACGAGCATAGTATTTTTTCCTCATTTTCCCCAAAAAAATACAAATATAAGAATGGAAACCCCGTTCATGAGGTTAATATTTTACTGATTCAAGTTAAAAGGAGTGGTAGAGAAAGTGCGACGCAGACACCATTAATTCCTATATTTTCGAGTTAGTAAGTTATGTAACACTTCAACTGCGTAACACTTCATAGGATAAGAAATGTTCTACGTTAAATTACTCTTAATTTGACATACTGAAAATAATGATTGGTCCCACTTAAGAGATATTGAATTTCAAAATACCAAGCAGCCGCCATCGTTAAATAAAACGAGATTTTTGGTCTTGCTCTTGACCAAACATATTTGCTTTTATCATTCAAGGAGGAATTTTACCATAAATCTACTTACTCTGCAAGTTATAAACTACACAACTTAAAGTTTGTTAGTAGATAACCTTGCACTAATCACAGAGGACCTACTAGGCAGTAAGTAATGAATATTAACAAATACTACACAGTAAATAATAAATACAAACAAGATCAGCACGCTTCAAAACTTTTGGGAAAATTTTACCGGAAAAACACTTTTTTGTTTTGCAAGGCTTAAGTAAATTTTTGTTTGGGGATATGTGATAGCATAGGTACTAGCAATTTACAACTGGTAGTGAAAATTAACCACGAGATTTGGGGGATAAACCCTGGCATCGTAACTTTTATCAACCTTAACCAATACTACTTTAACCAATGCTACGTACAACTGTGACCTAGACCGACCTGCAAATTTGTAAGAAAAGACAAAAAAAATTATTTTCATTCCTATTTGCAGTTTACAAGCTCAAAACCGGACTGGCTTGAGCTTGATATAACCGATCTGATAAATAATTTTTGTTTCAGTTTTGAGTTACTGTTTACCACAAACCACCTACACTACCAGCACCACTTAAATGTATGTACACATTTCGTAACACTTTCAGAAATAGCTCTCTTCTTTAAGGTTCGTGACATTGAAATGGTATATTTAGTTTGCCAAGTGTTCAAGCCACTGTCCTGATTGATCTAAGTCTGGATTGAATGCTATTTAAGTAGTCTAGCTTCTGGAGAAAAAAATTACCGGCCTCTTCAACACAGGCAAGCTTGATAACAATCCAAAAACCTATTTTTTAATGTTACGTTAAAGGTTACTGCTTCACTGCAGCATTGTGTGCCAACAACTGCGAACATGAAATGCTATAAGTGAGGATACATTTTGCCGACAGCTATTTTGCAAAATATATTATACAGATATTTCTATCGTTATATATTTATAAGATTCCAGTTTCTAGCAAAAGAATGAATGAGGGCAATTCACAAACGATTAAATGAAATAACCACAAGGGTAAAGAACAAAGTACAGCCCTAATTTTACACACTGCTACAACACTGCCGCCATTTCCAAAATTTGTCTATTCTCTCACAACCACAAACGCAGTAATCACACGCTGGTAGAAAACACTGAATATTGTATCGTGAATCTAAAATCGAATGAGGTGCCCATTTCGGGTTTGTTGACTTGAAAAACCGTCAAATGCAGGCATCCAGAAATCAGCCCGCCATTTTGTACTGCCAAATTGACGCTGTAATGCCGCTTTGCATCATACTTTGTGGCTTTAACCACAATGGGAGGATATCTGCACACCTCATTAAAAGCAAGAAGTATCCAGTGAATCAGCATTAACTAAGTAAAAGCTAGTAAGCGAGAAAATGTATGCTGCAAGACATTGCATAAACCTCTTAAAAGTTACATTACATTCACACACGATCAAAGAAGCCTAAACATAAAAATTCTTGCGGTCAATACAAAATAAAACAATAAATAAATAAGCCTAATTCCATTAAAAAAATTGTTTCTCAAACCCAACCACATGAAAGTAGAAACTCCCCCCGGACCAGACTAAAGGTACATGCTTTCCTCTACAACTAGGTTTTGCGACAATATTTCAAAAGTATGTAAATGTTGTCAACACATTCATTTTCTTGTTTTTCGTGCAAGACGATTTTGCGACATTAACTCTAACCTGTGTAAATGTTGCAAACGTTTCAACGGGTCACACGACGTACCGGAATGATTTATGTCCTTTTAACATTTTCAGAACGGTTGCGTCCGTATTGCTTATTGACACTTGCTTATTTTTAAACCAATTTCTGCAAAGAATTAGCCGATTTTGCCGTTCCAATACACCACATTTTCTAAAGTTTATGAATGGGACTCTAGTTGGAAGTTTATACCATTCTTAACATAAGCAACAAATTTAAATAACTCTGAACACTGGTAGACTACCCCATTATTAGTTTAAGTGGTCAACTACGTAAAGCTATGGTATGCCTTTAAGGTCGCAAGAATGCAATAACAAAAAAAAAAAAAAGCTCAGTCCAACTTTTTTACAATAATTCTCAATACGTGTAAGGAAAATGTCCATGGTGTCCCGGTAACCTTAATTGCTACAACACTGTCGTCATGACCCATAGCATCCCAGCGTCACACAGTAGTTACCAATTTTCGCGTGTAATTTTGTTCTCTTGACCGTCCCAGTAACTTAAAGCGGCCTAAAGGTGTTGCCCTTCTATAAATAAAGAGCTAATAGATGGTCCTGCCATAATTAATAATCTGTCAGAATTCTATACTTTCAATGCCTGGAAAAACAAAATTCCAGACACTTCCTGCCAGTATACGAACACTGCCAATGCAAATTTGAACCGAAGTCATACCCAAACAAAACAATATCGTGTACAGCCCAAAAGGTAAAACTAACAAGCTTCTGCAAGACATGACGACTCGAAAAAGTTACGAAAGGGCTGTGGGAAAAACGCTTAAGATGTCCATGTCCTTCTTAGGGACGTCTGAGGATTCTGGAGACTACTAAGTTCACTGCAGGTCACTGTAGGAGACGAGCATCCAAGAGAAAAAGTGAATAAAGTGATCTTGAGGGTGCCTAGTTGCTGTCCGCTAGTTGTGTTCAGCAACCGCAGCTCGTAATTATAGTAAAACAAAATCACTGCACTATCTACTGCACTCATCAACTTACCTTAATGTAGTTGGCATTGACGTAATCCGACCCTGGCACACCAGGAATCTCCGAAAGAGAGACCCTCGTGTAATCATCTGCAAAATAAGGGGGAAAAAACACGTTAGATTTCAAGTAGGAATGTGTCAAGACGGAAAACCTGGAAACAGCATCTCTAAACTTAGAGTCGGAATTTATAAATACTTGGAACCAACACAATTTCTTTATCATTAAAATGTGTATCGTTTGATGCAACAACGCTTGCTTTCACCATTGTTACACTCAGCCGAACTTACGAAAAAGATGTTAACTAAATTTTTTCTGGAGCTTGCTTTCCTGTGTGACAAGTTTTCTGTTACATTCAGTCAAACATGCACAGTAAATTCTGCAAATTCCGTGCGTTGTAGCAAAAAATAGGAAGGTATTTTTCTTCGCCTCCTTTGAATAAATAGTAAATATTTAAGAAGTTCAGTTACTGTGTCATCCTGTAAAAGAAATGACTTAACTGTTAGTTTTCACCTGGGTAAAAGTAGAAAAATACACATGCCATTGAAAATTTTTGATCAAGAGCTGCAGAAACATTTTTTACCTTTTTGTGACCAGATTAAGTTTACAAACCTTCGCCGGTGACAGGAATCAAACTGACATTCACTTAGTTTGGCGAGGGTGACGCTGACCACTGGGCGGTTGTTGTTCGCTTTGCTCGGTGTTCCCACGAAACTCTAAGCTTGTAATTGGTGGTAAATTTTCACCCATTTATTCCATTCCACTACCAATACCATGGGGATAACAGTGTTAAATATTTTTTTTATCAAATGCTACCATGAAAATTTACAAATGCACATGTTATTCTACTTAACCCCTTACATTTCAAATACACGCTCTGATAAGGTATTCTGTTTTTACATGTGCGTTCATATCCGTGAGTTTCATTCTCTTGTAGTGCTAAAGCAGATCGCTAAATGGCTGTTTCTTTTTCCTACAATTTAGCTGCAATTTGCAGTGCGGCATGTAGCAGACGTATCACTTTTCCTCGTTTCGTGAAGTGCTAAATGCAGCCACGCAGCAACAAAAAAGTTGCTCGCTGTGGTGCAGAAACAAGATGGCTGCTTCCCATTGATAAAAAATTCGATCCTTTACAGCAAATATGGCCGTGTTTTTATAGTCGTGGAGGATTTAACTGAAACCACAAAGCTGCAGGTAGGTATAAAGTAATAAATACACAACCATAAAATTCTATTGATTAATTTCGATTGCCTTGTTTTCAGCGAGCTGAACGATTACCGCAGTCGGATGTAGAAGGCAGCGGCCATTTTTTAGCGGCTCGTTTGATAGCTCTCTGTGTACTAAGCCGCCAGGGGGCTGTTTCTTTTGGTCATCTAGCGCTAGTAATGTTTGCGTGACGTAGGCATTTAGTAAATTTCTGCAGCTGCTGCAGTGCTGCCGGGACAAGAAAAGCACGGTATTTCGGTAGCAGGATTCAATCTCGCATCCTCTTGGCTCAGAGGCCAAGCTCTTACAACTTTGCTGTGCTTTGCTCGCATCACTCGTGAAATTGACTTTTTTGTTGTTGGACTTCGATAATTTGTCTCCCTGTGTAGGCAGCATACAACCAGAATGAGGAAGGGGTTAATCGTGTGACGGGGGTTAATCGTGTGACGAAGTATACTCGTTTTGGCAAATCCCCTTTTGCCAAAATTAAAAAAAAAACCTGCTTAAATTCAGCCAAATGGGAATTCCCGTTTCGCTGAATCCCATTTTGCCGAAAACGTTTTTCTCCAAATTGTCTGCCTCCCTCGTGCTGCCATGCTTGATGTGGTACAAAATATAACATCAGAAACTTCCAACTAATTACAAAAATCCTTTGAGTAGGAAGCTTCTTTAATAGAAAGAGTGGGTAAAGTCGGCAAACCTGAAATTCAGTCAAACGAAAATTCTCATCTTGCCAAATTTGGCTTAATTTTAGGAGAAACGGGGTCATTTTCAGCGAAACATGTAACCACCCGTGTGACAATGAAAATTCAAAGAAAAGGTAGGCATTTTTTAAGGCAATTTCTGTAATCCTTGGTCTTTTCACAGCTCTCCTTAATTACAACGTCAAAGACCAACATCCCTAATTGCATACAGGATTTATGGACTTTATCAAGGAACGGCTCGGGCTGTATCACCAGTTCTTGTTTAGTCAACTGACGATGGAAACAAACAACGCAGCTTGTCGCTTTTTAATTAATTTAATCATATAACTTTTGACTTGTCAATATCTAGAATCATCAATAACAGAAGCCTTGTGCCGAAATTAAATCTGCTATTTATATTTTAACCATTTTTTTTTTTAGTTTGCTTACTGCGTATTATTGTGTTCAGTGCCGGAGCAAGAGGGGGGGGGGGGGGGGCGGCGGCCCCAGGTGCCGAAAGGAGAAAGGGCGCCGAAAATGCTGCCCCACCTCCTCCAAAAAAATTTGAACAAAATTGAACTTTAATAAATGCTCTTTTGGCAGCCAAATTAGAAATTGGTATGGAAAGATTAATTTGTGAGTTGCTGTTTATCATAGAGGTACCCTCTGACTGGCAAGAAAACTTACTAGAACCTGAATTTGTCAACAAATACTTAATTTTCGGACTGGTATTTTAGTTCACAATAAAAATGTTAAAACACTAAAAAAAAAAAAAAAAGTGGGAGCTGCCACACACAGCCGCCATGCTGGAAAATCCTCCAATATGGTGGCTGTATGTAGTCCACAATTTTTAATGTGGACCATGCCACACGTTTTAAAAATTTTTATTGTGAACAACACCCAAATTCTGGGCCAAAAATTAAATATTTGTTGTCAAATTCATGTTGTTGTTAGTTTTCTTGCCGGTCAGAGAGGGCCTCTTCATAAACTAAATACACTTTTGTAAATCCTTCAAATGTAGACCATATTTTTGTCTTCCTACCACACCCCTACATGTCAGATTTTGTATTTTCAGTGTGTTGACATTATCTCTGTGGCACCGTGATAGATTCTAGATTTGAGAAGAGGCGTGTGGGAGAGGAAGAGAAAGATTGTATATCCGCTATACAATAGTGATAATGCGGGCGTTCATTGAGCTACCGGCCCCGGGCGCTCAAACATCTTGCTCCAACACCGATTGGTTTACACTTTTAGGTGAACTAACTACCGCGTCCGTATATTTATAGTTAATTTTATTTTCGTACTTGTAACGTAAGTAACTTACAGCCCATTTAAAGACTGGTTAATTTAGGAGTAACACCACTCCAAAGTAATTTGTTCCTTTTTTGTGGGCCTTGAATTAATTCACCCCCCCCCCCTTCCCCTCTCCATATTCGAATGTTACTTGGCTCCGTTTTTGTTTCCAGGTCTTCACTATTAACGATACACCTCTGAATGTACCCACGATGTTGTGTTCCACCAATTATGTCTCCCCCAACAAAAGTTATGAGAGTAATGCTGCAACCCCCCTCCCCCCTTCAACCTACAAGGCCTGTTTCTTCTGTGGCAGAGCCCTATCCCCCCCACTGTAACCTTCAATCCCCACATATTCCGAAATTACTTCTCTCTCTTCTCAGAATCCACTGTCTTGTTTCTTTCGGTCTTGAAATAGACACAATAGACACCTACGGATTTTAGCTTGCATGCTAACATTCCCTCTCTTAACAACATTCTAAAATTACTTCTCTTTTGTGTGTGTGTGGCTCCTACGATGTTGTGTTTTTGATATTAAGGTAACTACGGCGCACTTTTGGCCCAAGTGTGGATCCGTACCTCCTCTCCCCACACTCTCCCGGGCCACAACCATAGGCCACAACTACAATTCTGGGGGCTCGGGGCACACCATAAGAATGAGGCTTCCTGTGAGGACCTTTCTTTTAAGGCGTTAGTCCACATTTATTTGGTATTTCCGTTTTTTTTAACGGAATCTACTGTTCGGAGACACCGAACTGTGTTTGAGGGCCCCTCCGGGGCTCCTCCGTCAGTGTGAGCTGGTTCAGTCTGTGCATAAATGTTTAGTTTAATTACAATAGGCAATTCGTTGAACAATGCAGGAAGTGGCTTAATCTAGTCCTATTTGCACGACTATTCAAACTTTAAGATTTAATTTCTCCATTTACAAATCCATCAATAAATATCACTGTCTAAGAAAAATTTATAGGTTTTACAGCAACACTAATTACTGTAGCCTAGTCAGGTAGTGAAATAATAAATCACATTTAATAGCCTAAGAGGAAACTTTTTCTTTTTTTTTTTTCAGTTTATCAATAACATGTAACTGATAAAAATATAACAAAATAATTACAGTGTATTATATTTCATTGCTACAGTTTCGAACGAAGATATGTAAAGTAAACGATAAAAAAAAAAGCAGAAAAAAAAGCCAAATTAATTTTATATGTTTTGCGTGTGTGCTTTTTTCGTATACATTGGCTCGAATATCACCAGTCAGGCACAGGAAGTTTCTACAGGAAACTTATTTTTTCTGCGACTTTTTTTCTGCGGCTTTTTTCCTTCAGTTTATTCTCTGCAGCTTTTTTTTCTTCAGCAGTTTTTTCCACGCTTTTTCCTCAGCAGCTTGTGCCAAGTGTATCGCAAAAAAAAAAAGGAGGGCTATATGATTGAAAGTGAACTTATTTTTTAAAATGTACATCGATAAAAACATAAGATTTTTTAATTTATATAATAAAATGAACTTTGAAAATTCCATAACGGCTTCTACTCTGAAAGTTCGTCATTCTTGATAATTGATCGTTGAAAACAGATTGTTACGCACAATTTCAGAATCAAAATACTGTACCAGTATTCTTGCAAATTTTCAACAGACCGACGACGTCTGTCTTCATCAGGCCTAACCTACACAACTTTTGTCAACTACATCGTCACCGTGGAATTCAGCGTTCGAAATCTGCGCACGTGCATGGCGTGGCCTCCTATATTTATCGTGCTGGTTCATCCACTGCTTTGTGAGTCGCCTGGAAAACTCATCTCTAAGGAG
>JAHWFP010143347.1:3725-28801 GCA_023313725.1 Lithobius niger | reverse complement strand
CTTTGTCATCATGTGATGGGTAGCGATACTGTTGCTATACACTTCATCCCTTCCTAGGTGAGACTAGGAAGGGCGTCCGAACGAGGGTAGGACAGCATATGGATGACACGAGGAATGAAGTGTATAGCAACAGTATCGCTACCCATCACATGATGACAAAGCATGATATTGGCTGGGGAAGAACTAGTACACTTCTAAAATCAAATGTCCCACATAATCGGCAATTGAGGGGACTGGAATCCCTGGCGATCCAGCAACATGTTAAAAATGACGCCGTTTTGATGAACACTCAAGGCCCGTCCAATCCGGGAATTCGTTTCCTCCTTAGAGATGAGTTTTCCAGGTGACTCACAAAGCAGTGGATGAACCAGCACGATAAATATAGGAGGCCACGCCATGCACGTGCGCAGATTTCGAACGCTGAATTCCACGGTGACGATGTAGTTGACAAAAGTTTGAGTTGTGTAGGTTAGGCCTGATGAAGACAGACGTCGTCGGCCTGTTGAAAATTTGCAAGAATACTGGTACGGTATTTTGATTCTGAAATTGTGCGTAACAATCTGTTTTCAACGATCAATTATCAAGAATAAAATGAACAATTCAGAAAATTGCATTTGCTCAAGTGCCGTTGTGCTTTAAGAATACTTGTAATTCATAATGCACAACACCACTTAAACAGATGTAATCATTTCAATTGTACATTTGATTATTTAAATTAAAAATCAGACATTGTTTTTTATCCGTGGAGATTTTAACAAGTAAAGTGAAATTCGTATAACTCATAGTGAAACCATATAGCTTTATTCATATAACACTTTTTTTTACGACCCACTTGACGTTTTTGTTTGCAATAATGATTATTGATTTAATCTCTCTCTACTCTGGAAGTACAATTCGTACACTTTCATTTAACGTTTGTTCTAACGATTTTGCTCGTACGATTACATTCAGATATGCCCAATAAACACACAATATATTCTTAGTAAAGATGTGTGAGTCAATGATTGCTACCGATTTTATTCCTTACTTGAACTTTTGAAGAGTGTGGAATTGTCACTGGGCTGAGACAGTTCTTGCTAAGTTAAAACAATGCCTTCTCTGTTAGGTTAGAATAATACTTTAGACAATGCCTAACAATGAACATGGAACAATGTCAATACCTACCTCCCCCAGGCCAGACTGAACTTACGAAACGGGCACTGCCTTTTACTCATCATTTACTTACAGAATGACTATCAGCTTCATCTTTTTTTTTTTTTTTAAGTTCCGAGTGGAAAGAAAAACAAGGATGCATTCAATGTGTCATACGGTAGAGTAATAAAAATGTGCAATAGACGAATACAGTTCGAAAGGCAAACTACCACAGGACACTACTAAAAAGTCTGAATGTGTGGTGTACTGAACAGTATCTATCGGCACATTATATTAAAACAAATCGTCTTCTAACTTTTGCTACTACAAAACGGCAAATAAGCCTGAATCTTGTGTGCGATGATGTAATCACTGAGATAAATTTTCATTGGACGCCGTTATTGTTTTTTTAAAACTGACTTGCTTTACAGTTTCCGGTCCCCCGAGTTCTTTTTCATCACGGGCTTATACATATTTTAAATCTACAAACACCATATTATAATATATAATTTATTAGTTATTAATTAAGAATAATTAATAATTATTAAGACATATTTTTATAACAAAACAGCACATTGAATTATTTTGTTACTAGGTTACGTTAGGGGTGGCACGATAATCGATAATTCGATAATACCGCAATAAAAATTTTTCGTCAATTATCATATCACATTTTCTCTGGTTTATCGAATTATCGTGCAAACCCCGATTCTTAAATTGTCATATCTCGGAAATCGTAATAGCTAGAAACAAGCAGTTTGCAGTATCGCGTGCGGAATTAGACGAGCTCTCAACCAAGTGAGCAATACTGTTACTAGCCACTTTAACTGATTGGAGAGTTAGTTTAATGCAAACCATTTTTAAGCATTAAGTAACAGCACAACTGCTTAACTGTTTCTACATGGTGAGGAAGCAATGGACAATGGCAAATGCATTTTAATGGCTAATGGCCAAATGGTGAGTGCCACACAATTCACATTCGTGAACGGTGCATTGCAGGTTTCAGCCAAGGATATTTTTTTTCAAAATTTGCTCAAAATTTGTTTTATCGAGATATTATCGATTATCGCGACAATTTTAGGAATTTTGTCGGGATAAAAATTGTTTGCATCGTGCCATCCCTAGGTTATCAGCTGTTAGGCCTAACGATGTAGTAGCGAGGCTGTCTGAAGCGGTAGCATGTTCTGTGTGATGACTGGTATTGAAATGAAACGCAAACGAACGATACCCAGCTATTTCAAAAGAAAGGCCTGCAGACTTGTTTATAGTAGGAAAATAATCATTTTTATTTAAAATGAATGCAACAAACATTTCGTAAACACGTCGAAAAATTAAAGTTTGAAGCTAGTTACACCAAGAAGCAGTGCCAACTTCACGTAGTGCTGGCCATGTTTTGCGTACAGTGCTGTCGATCTTAATTAAAGCTACAGGATTTCCTTACTGATTTAGTGTCAACTTTAGCCAATGAACAATAAGACCACAGTAGACTGACAGTGACTATACACCAGTAGCTTTCAAAAACTATTAAAGTCTTATCACTGTCAGTCGTTTATGATTGGAGGAATTTAGTACACGAGCGAGAAAAATATTTAAGAAATGTTTAAGAAAAGTCTCGTTTTTTTCTTAAACTACAGTACATCACAGGGGGTCCTCAATGGATCAGAGCGTACACCCCCATAGCAGAGAAGATCAACTTCTCAGCTTATCTCAGCCACAACGACCTCAATTAAATGATGATGAAATACCGAGTGGCCCATAAAAACGTCCTCTCCTGGTTCTGAGGGGTGCTAACTAGAAAATTGGACTTAACAAAATTTTGGGTCGTCAGTTTTTTTGTGGACTATCCTGTACACCACTCTTTAAAGCGTTAAAGTAGGAACAACTTTTCAAAATCCGAATTTAGTGTGAAAATGGGCTCCAAGTTTTTTTTTTAATTTTAAATTTTTTTTAATCTTTCAATTTTTATTCTGATTAGCCACGGAATTTTGATTACACTGAACAAAAAAAAATTCGAATATAAACAATTTTTGGGGGCTAAAAATTAGGTTTTAAGAGTAAATAGGTTAGACTTCAAAAATTTCACATCTTGTATTTTTTTTTTCATCACAATTTTTAAGTTATGTACACGTTTAGGTAACTCTGCTTGGCTTTTTATTTCTATTTTAAAAATGTAATATTGGCTTCATGGGCAAAACACGCAACACTTAGCTAATAATAATTCTATCTGATAAGCCCAATAAAATAAAAAATATGGTTGATTCAGTTTCATGCAGTGGGGGCGTTTTACGGACACCAGGCTGACTCACAACTGGGAGTGGTTGACTAATGATACACGATGGGGAGGTAAACAAAGAACCTTTTTTGCTTATTCATGGACTGGACCATTTGCACGCAAATTTACAGTCAAATTTCTATCGACAAACGGCTAAAACTGGAGTCGAACGTTAAGTAGTCATTTTGCGCTATCCCTATCACGAATAGGAAACTATTAATCATTAGTACGAGTTCTTGTCAAACTACAGCTAAAATTAAGATGAAAACAACTAGAATGATAAAAAAAAGAATTTTTTTTAAAATTAAAACGGAGAACCAACATCATAAAAAAATGGAATTGTCGCTTTTAACTGCTTAGTTTATCTTCTAACGGCTAGGGGCAATTTTGCCAGGAACTTTTACGTGCCATAATCAACATGAGCACCAGCGAATTCAGGGGAGATAATAAAATGCTAACTGTTGTAGTCATCAAAGGATTTTATTTATTAAGTGTTTAAAAAAAATCGATGTGATCCATTTTATGGCGAGTTTGGGTGTTTGGGAGCGGTGGAGGAAGGGGATTATAAAACAAGTTTAAATGAACAGACATGTCTAAACCATTGCTAATTATCATTCAAGCTAGTAATATGTAAGGAGCAACCCTCTCCAATATCGGTTGCCACTCGCCATTTGGCGAATGAAAAGCAACAGTTGGCGACTTGGAATTTAGCCCTACTTGCCAAAAGAAAATGACGCTCAAATAGTGATATCTCCGGAACCGTATAAACTAGAGACGAACGGTTTGTGGCGTTATGCTCTGGTGTACAAGGCATATACAACAGCCTTTTCTGCAACAGTACTGGGGTAAAAGAAAATTTTACAATTCTATAAATGCATAAATTAGAAAAACTATGCATTGTGCAAGACGTATTTGGTATGAAGCGAGCATGAATTCTGAAATGACGAGTACTTTTTAAGGTCTACTGGCCAAGTGGCGACTGCAACTGGAATGACATTCAAGAGGGATGGTAAGGAGAACTATGAGGTACAGATCTAAGTGTTTAATTTTCCACGAAAATTAATTCTTCAAAATGTGTATCTTGAAAATTCCAGGGAGCCAGCAGTATTTAATAGGTTTCGATATAATCGGTATTTTTTTGTTACGTCAGTAATGGAGCCATGAGCCCTTTTCGATTCTGATACGCATCAGGTACGACTTAGTTTAGCTAAATTTCCTTAACTCGGGAACTGTTCAACCCAAGACTTAACTTGTGGTAGCAGCACTTTTTTTCTTCTTTTTGAAGAGGTTTTGGAGCCTGCATCTGTCGGACTTCCAGGGAAATCGGATGAAGTCATACAGATGCACATTTAGAGCTTAAAAGTTCAAGAAGCAGAGTGGGCCACCACTTAGGATAAACATTCTGTCCGTCTCAGCTAAATGATTTTTTTTTTGCTTACATCTTCTGAAGCAAACTAATGCTCTTATCAAAAGAACTGGCTCAATTTTGAACTTTAATACACGCTTTTACAGCAGAAGAAAGTCTACTAAAGGGAGGGCAAACCTAGGGATTCAAAATGGGAAGCCTACAAGGATAGAGATAAAGGGCAACTACAAAGGGGAGGGGCAAAGAGGTCCTGTGATGTTCCACGAATTACTTTACAGTAGACTAGGGATCGGCCGATATGACTTTTTACCGATACGATACGATACCGATGAAGGGTAAACCGATCCGATAAAATCCGATACGATATCGATGTCGATATCGATAATAATAATACAAAATCGCGACTCAAAGTTTAAATTACATACAAAAAATGCAACTTCGGTTTCTGGTTTTGCGTGGGTTCCAACTGTTGAGATTATCCAAAAAGTTCTTTGCAGCAATAACAGCATTTTTACTCTTATTCCTACTTATGGCTTCAGTACATTCATCTTCTCAGTTAGATTTTAGTTGGTTGTTGTAAAACTTAGAGCATTGGAACTGTCACGTGCTACATTTTCATTCCAAACTGAGCAAATGGCTTTGCTTTTACCGCGCTTGGTGTCAGTTTTTCAGGGAAGACAGTTGCGTTTCTTGGCATAACAAATATCTGTATCGAAGGCCTTATATTGGTCCGATACCGATATGGCAAAAATACCGATAAATACAGATAATACCGATACCGATATCAATACCGGACTATCCCTACAGTAGATGCTACATACATCTTTATTATAATATCGGAGGCCGGCTAAAAGGAAATTCTAAAAGAAAGCCTAAAGAAAAACCACTACTCCCCTCCTCATGCCCGCATTGAAAATGCACTCTCCCACTCTACCTGCAGCCAAAAAGGAGCCAGGCAAGGGTGGTCGATCAATCTGACAAGTCGTCGGGAAAATGTCCCAGGAAATGTGTCACAGGAAATGTGACCGGCTCTGTGCTTCCTCTAATAAGGGTATAAGGTCTTAAAATGACCTCACGTAAACAAAGACTACATCACAAGGTAAAGGGTAAACAAAGCAAACAGTCTTCATTAAAGACTGGCCTGGTCGGATACAAGATAGACAGAACGAAAGAAGACAACTGCCTCGACTGGGACTTAAACCCAGGACTTCCCGCCGACGTCACATAATTTGGAGCCGCTAAAAGCTTATATGAACACAAAAATTGCCCATTCCTATCCAAATCTTACACTTAATTACAGTAGCCTCAGGCCCGAAATTGAGGGGGAGGGGGGAGGTCAGACCCCCTCCCCAATCTAAAAAGATACTATTGGGGAAATGCACCCCAATCGGTGAGGCGAACAACAGGAAAAAAAGTTTTTAAAGGTTCTCCCCCCCCCCACCAGTAAATTCATAGCTCCGCCCCTGCGCCACCAAAGCCCCCTCCAAGACCTCAGAATGCTTTTGCTCTTGGCCGAGATACTGTTCTAAACAGACTTGAAGGAACCTTGCATAGTGAAGGAGCCTGATAGCCTCTCATTACCCTGGCCAGAAATGACTGGTGGGGACTGCCCCAGAGAACTTTTTCCAGATAAACAGCTAGGCTAGGTGTACCTCCATAGCAGCTCAACCCAGGCGCGCAAAGGCAGAAATGCTGTTTATGTCCTTGTAAGCTCACAGTTTTATAACTATTAAGAAGATTGAACAGCATCTCAGACCAGCTGGAGTTTGAAACCGGTGGTCAGGATGCCTACTGTTTTACAATCTTATCTATTCTTTCAGAACGTCTTTAAGTAAAACATTTTAATTAGTAATAAAGATATCAATACGCCTTAAAAAATTGTTAGTGCTTTAGTCACACGGATCTTCCAGTCAGGCGAGCAGAACACTGTAATCATTCTATGCCGCTTCATGCAGTCAGAGTGTTACAAATCAGAAATAAGTGTCCCACTTGAGGAAACAAGGTCGTCATAAGATGCTACAGGTTGGGCACATGCCAAAGGGACATCCCCCTACCTCCATTGCTGTCAAAACCAAACGCAGTGTTTTAAATTAATGCCTCAACTCTCAAGATTCCTCACATTAGTGTAAGGAATGCGTAGGCATTATGCAATTACATATTTAAAAAAAAAAAGTTGCATCGTCGCGAAAGTACAGCAAACGTAAAAAGGCTGAATTAACCTCCCCACCACGAACTTACAGAGGCCATATTTTTTAAAGCCCATTATGTACATACAACAGTTGTGATATTAGATCACGCATCTTCTTGGTTCACAGTTCAAGCCTTGACCAGTGGGTTGTCATCAGACCGTTTTAGTAAGGCTTCCAGGGAACATTCGCAAAGCTAACATTTCTAATTTTTTCGTCCACCTCGAACAAACTATGTTTTGGCTGTGGAAGGGGGTGGGGGTTATAACAAATAACCTATTACATTAACCAAAATTAAGGAATATCAACACAATTCTCGACCCATTTCATACCACGAACATAAACTAGACCATTAAACAGCTCACTTAGTACCCATGTAAGTTCCCTCATAACGAATCTTTGTAGCAGTACGTACCGTCACATTTATATAATAACTAAAAAGGGAACAAGAGTAGATAATGACCCTACATGGGTTAAGTAAAAAACGAGTTCAGACCAAATTCACACGCTGCTTTTAAAATTCCACTCATTGCTTTTAAATCCAATCTGATTGCAAAGGTTGTGACAAAGTGTGATGGGGAAAGAAAACCAAACAAATGGCAAAATTTACATAACGCCATTTGCATATGGCCTCCATTACTTTTCCTACAAAAATTATGGTGACGCCATCCAGTAATATGTAAATACACTACTGCTCTGCCCCCTAACGAGAGCCGCATAACTAACGAGAGACCATAACTAATCCCAATCTATACGCTCATGGTGGCAGTAAGGACACCCAATCTATAAGGCTAGTGGCCTTGAGCAGGACAACGCAAAGCCATTTGCCATAATATGCCATACTGAAAGTTCTTTTAGTGTGCAAAATACCGAAATAATTACAACTGGTCAAAATAAATACGTTTACCGTCAATATCGTATGTTTTAAAACAACGCTGTCGCTTCTTTCTAGCATTCTACAGCAAATCTTGCACACAGTCGCAGAATTATACAAACGCGCTCATAAAGATTAGTGTTGCATTCGTTCGCTTGCTTCGGTGTTTGCTTCACAGTAACGCTGTGTAAGATGGGAATGAGAATACTATCATGAGCTAATGCGTAATAAAATAAACCATTCCCCACAGAAACCAAAGCAAACCAAAATGACATGTCATAATGCTGAATAAATTCCTCCAGAAATGAGAAAAAAAGAATCCTCCGGAAGAAGCTGGATACGGCAGTGGTATACCAAAAATGCTTCAACATCCAGGGCTCTCCCCAGACTCTACAGATCGCATAGTTTGGCCCAATCCAAATATTTTTCTTTGTTTTGCCAGTGACTCAATTATATACGTAGTTTTAGCACTATGACACTAAAGACGCAAGACTAAACATTTTTCTTAATGTTCAAAATAAATCGAAACAATAAAAAAAAAAATAAATAAATAACTAAAAAGTACACAATATTCTAACCGTGCATTAAAAATAACTTTTATTTTTCTGTTTTGCTTTGCCTTGGGTTTTTTCCCCACCAGCCTCACCCCCCCCCCCCCCACCTACCCTAAAAAGAACACTTCCTTGCACCACCAGAGGTTACTACTTAACTGGTAAGTTCGTTACTACACCAAAACAAAACTTGTTAAGGATTCCCGCCATACTTTTCGTCCGTGTGAAGTCGTGATATCAAAAGCAAGTTCTTTCACCAAGCTAATTCCACCGAGTAATAGTTCGGAGGGTAAATGAAATACATGAAAACTGCTTACTACGCAATTTTCAATTATTTCGTTTAACGTTTGAAGTTCTTAGTCGGTGGGATTAGCTTGGCAAAAGCGCTTGGCGTTTGATATCACGACTTCACATTGCCGAAGAGCTTGGCGGGAATCCTTAAGTTTTGTTTTGTGGTAGATATCAGATATTTTGGTCCAAATTAATAAAATCCAATTTTTTTTCTTAGTAATTATGAAATCAAAACACTAATCTAGTTTTCTGGTCCATTTTCATTTTTTTTTTTTGGCTTTCGCTAAATTTTGAGGACAGCAGTCACCTTTTTTCATGTGATTAGTATTTCTTAGTCGCCATGCTCGTATATATATTTTATCTGGATGTTGTTTATCTTGGCAGGTGACACACTAGCGTGTTCTTGATACAAAGTCTATCCATGTTACACAAACTAATGGTAAAAAGAAGAGTCATTTTTTGGCGCACTGGGTTGTTCGTTGTGAATAGAGCTTTACTACTCTATATTTCCACACTCTGGCAGAATAAACCATAGTGCATTCACCCTGCCCCTTTCACCATAAGTAACATTGCAATACATTTATCAACTAGAAAGGCATATAATAATGTAATCAAATGAAGCAGGGCCAACAGAATAAAAAAAAATAAACAAATAAAAATAACCCACGTGTCATTATTTCACATCCGGCACATAAAGAGCATGAAGCACGGCCCACGAATTTCCCACAGGCCTACTTCACTGTAAGGAAGCAAGGTATTGTTCTTGAGGCAAGAGAGCGTGGCTCAGCATTTTGACAGGAAACATGCTTGCTGGTTAGATGCAAGAAGAAATTGCTTCTTGCTCCGTCAGTCAAGATGTAACAAATGACAACGTACGTTGCTACAGGCTTAACTCTATAATATCATCATTTATTACAGAGGTAAACCCGTTTCGCGAACAGGGGATACCTTACCTTCAAGGCGACTTTGGTTTGATTAAAGAAGATTTTCTTTCCTCAACATTTTTGTAATATATTTATTTTTTGTTAGTTACGAGTGGTGTGTAGCTGAGCAAAGGAACTTGTCATCCTGTACCGATGTGTGTCTGTCTGTCTTCCCGATAACTTTTGAAAACGCTAACCGTTTCTTTTCATATTTCCCACGTGGATTCTATGCCTTTATTTGTGGCTTTAACTTCGTCAGCCAATACAATGGGCAAGGGTCCTGGGGATTTTTGCTACCATAAATTAATTGTATACATCATGGAGAGTATACATCATTGTTGTGTTCATGAAGGAGTTATACATCATGAACACAACAATGGTTTTAATCATTATACAGAAAAATTAATCATAAACAATTAACCCGTTAAGGGCAAGGGACCGTTTCCTCCACTTTCACTTTGCTTTCGTCCAGTTTTATATTGTGCCAAGAGCAACGAGGGACAATAGCAAAGTGGACGACAGGAAAACGACGAAACCAATGTAAAAAAAATTGTAAATGCAAAAGCAAAAATTAACAATGTAAAAAATATCTGAATTTTAAATGTCCTAACTGAAAAGTTTAACGTTATGTGATCAACCATGGTCGGCCCATCGGCAAAATTCAGCCATCGGTCAAACACTAAATACTAGAAATGGAATTCTGCAGACATTAAATCTTTCTCAAGCTATTGTGCCTTCTATTCTTACCCACGTTTTTTTTTCTTAATATATCTTAATTGCTGATTTTAACTCCTCCTACATAGGACACATCTACGGTAGATGGCAAAATAATTAAGTTAATAAGCAAAAACCGGGCTTTGCGACGGTTCCTGAGTTGTTGGAGGCTTGGTCTCCACGCCTAGAGGATGCGAGACCGTCTCTCGGGGTACATCTGGAGTGGAAGTTGTTTAAGAGATAAACAGCCAAAGGAAAAAAAACAAACAAAAACCAACTTTTTTTGCTCCGATTTCTTTTTAATCTCACCATTACCACCTTGTCTTTATTTACTAATGGTGATAAATTTTCAGAAGACGAAAAAAAAATAAGCCGATGAACTAGATAACGACATCAACCAAGCCATTTTGAAAACCTTGCAGTGTTGATACCAACCTGCAGAGCCATCACATTCAGTCACGATATCGGCACAAGTTACGTCGAACAGAATTCCCTTGGATAAGAGTTTGCGGCTTCCCTGAGCCCTATTTAAACCAAGGTCCACTACAGTTCCAGTTAGCAAGAGGCCTGATTATATCTGAAAATAACCGTCTTACAAACAAGACCTTTTGCTCTCAGTAGCTAGCAGCTAAACAACTATAATCTAATCAGGAAATACCGGCTGCCTTGGTAATTTGCCAGTTCTGTTCCTACAACACACATCACTAAACATAGGAAGCCATTCACGCATAAACTTGAAGGAAAACCCCAACTATGACTTAGTAAAATGCTTTTTTACTTACACGGTAGTATGTCCTTATAGCGATTCTTCCGGCGATTCGTGTCCTTCTCTCCATAGCTGCACGAGTACTGTGGCAAACAACGAAGGCTTTCACTAAGCGTCTTCAAAAGCTGAAAATAATGCAATTTTTCCCTTGCTCATTACATATGCTTATGATAGAATGAATGATATCAACACGTTGGCTATTTGCACCAAATCTGACAGATGTCGTCCAATATGTTCACACATAATTGTTCACACATAACTTCTTTAAATGAATTCAATCTTTAATGAAAAAAAAAATGTTAAAAGCTTTGTTTGAACTATGCCAAGCATACACCAAGCAATTATTCCCATAGGGGAAGAAACAAATTACAAATGTAAACAGGGAAAAAACTCTTTTCAAATATAATTGCTGCCAAACAGGAAACCAATTCAATAGCAAAAATAGACAAAATGGTGGTTAGCCTATTTCATTTACTGTCCTCTACGTCAAAGCTTTTACTATAAGCTATTAACACGTCTATAATTTTCTAACAAGTTCCCGCATAGGAACCTTGTTAATTGGCATGCTAAAGGTTGATTTTTGTTTTTTACTGCTCAAATTGCTCTCAATAAGAATACCTAGCTAAATTATGTTTATTTTTTTCAAAGTTCAACCCTATGATGTCTATGCTGGTATGCCAGAGGTACTACCTACTTGTCTTTCAACAATTCTTGGACCAGATATAATTTGAAACCCTAAGCAAAGCTCTGTTAATTTAAGATGGCGTGTTACAGACAGTAAATTTCACCTGTAACACCGACATCACAACCACCCCACTACCAATATTACAAGTTATGACACAAACGTTGAGGTTGTCGGACAGCAAAACCTCTTCATAATTTCGTAAACACGCTCTATTACACATCAGTGGAATGCAACACTTGGGACCACGTAGAATAAACATAGTAGCCAAATGAAAACGAATTGTTAAACCGACATGCGAGCTATGATGCCAAATTAGCGAGAGAACAAGAGATATGGCCTCGTCTTCTATAAACTGGCAACAAAGTTACTTTAAATTTATTTAGCACTTTAAGCTACTGAATATGGGTGGGGGGGGGGGACTCATTTTTTTTTTTTTGCTTGCTGTTCCTCTTTGCCAAGTAATAATAACATAAACAAACTGTTCCGGAAAAAAAAGGGTTACATGATTGAAGTTTGACTTCACTCGCTAAAATAAAATGTACATGGATAAAAATTTATGATTTTTTTATTTAAATAATCAAACAGACAATTCAGAAAATTGCATCTGTTCATATGGTCTCATCTTTACGAATTGCAATTATGCTTAAAGCAGAACAATGTTTAAGCAGATGCAATTTTCTGAATTGTACGTTTGATTATTTAAATTAAAAATTATGATTTTTTTCTGTGTACATTTTAGCCAGACTGCAATCATATAACCCTTTTTTTTTACGGCACACTTAACGTTTTTGTTTGTAATCCGTGTTCCTTTTTTATGCCATGCAGTAATGTTGACTAAACACTGGAAAAACTTAAATTAATATTACTTTAAATTTGCTGAAGTGACGACTTCAGGATCTATATACGTTACTGATAGTTGTAACAATCAGTAACAAACACAATATTGCTTCAATAATGCTAGCTATTAGAGCCCAGTTGAATAGTTTCAAAGTTGTTTGAGTAACAATCACTGCATGCACGATCAGCAAGTGCATGCATGTTGCGGGCTTATTGCACTTGGTATCAAAACAGCGAAACAGGCAATTCAGCCACAGTGAGAATAAGAGTGGCATCTTCCATTGAAAATGTTATTTACTTCCCTAAAGACCACACACCAGGGGTGGCTGCAGGGAGGACGAAGAAATCTGAGGGTAACGGGGGAATGTGGGGGTTGGGGTGGTGGTCGGTGGCCTTCAATTCATGCTGCCAAGTAAAATCATTCGCTCGCATACGGGAATCAGCTAGACCGGCGTACGCCAGGGGTACAGCTAGTTTCGCAATGCTTTGTCTTTACGTTTCCTCTAAGTGTGGGTGAATAATTGTTGGCTCACCAGCAGTTAGCACTCTTGTATATTGTTTAGTCTATGCGTTGCGGCTGGCATTGTTGCCTAATTACAATGTTTAAAACAACGTAAAACAATAAAACTGATCAACTCTGGAATGGCTCGACCAATTGCAAAAGTGGTGTCTTTGAGAATGCAGGACCAGAAAATTTCTAGCTTAGATCAAGTTTCAGATTTTATGTAGGCGCAGTAGTTTTTTTCTGAAACGGTGGCAGAACATAAACAGTTGTATAATTTGTACTCAAATTTACATGGGGCTCCCTACTTTTACTCTTGTACAAAATTGCATAATTTTTAGTATAAATATACCTTCCATACATATCTCCGATCTGGCCAAATTAATATGGGAGGAACGGAAAACCCCCTCTCTCAAGGTATGGGTGAAGTATGTTGACAACTTCACTATACGCAAAGACGCAGAGGTGGACAATCAGCGTGTTCGGGGTGTTCAGCTGTACACGGGCCCTGGTTTACGAGGGGCCCTGCAAGGGCCTTGCACAGCAGAAAATCAGAATGCAGAATTGCAGATAAATTTAAACAAAAAAGCCACAAACCCACCAATAAGCCAATAGCCAACAATCACCACATTAAAAAACCACACAATAATTAGTTTAGCTGCACGAATTGGCGGAGCAGAGTAGCACTCGGGCTTGATTATCGCATAGGCCCTGAATTTCTATCCCAGTTGGCCTTGCAGCAGCAGCTGCCAGCTTGAGTTTTCTGAGTTTTTTTTAATTATTATTTTTTCACATATTTCACATTTTTTATACTTATTCTTCTATTGGGTTGGGCCGGGGAAACATTTTGGTTAACTTGCACACGGGCCCAAAGTATGCTTGTTCCGCGACTGCAAAGCAGGAGAATTTGGGGCTGTAGAAGAGACCCTCAATCAGTGGGAAAGTGACCTCTGAGAAGGAACAGAGTGGCCAATTTCCATTCCTGGACACTGCTATTATTCTGCTACTTTCTGCTACTATTCACCTCAAGTTACAACTTTAAAGTGATGCGGTGCTAGTTCTGATTAAGGTAAATGGATGTAATTAGGCTTAGAGGAAAGTGGAGATGTGGTAATAAAGGTTGGTTTATCATAATTAGGAGCAAAGCTATGGCCATTTTTCTATGCTGTAGAACCATACTTTCTGCTTCTATTCACATGAAACACTTAAAAAATGTGGTAGCTGTTCCAATGACAAACCGTTTTTACTACCCTTGTTGGGAAATAGATATCTCCATCTTTCATCTAAGCCTAATATGTCCAGTTATTTTAATTAGAACTGCCATCACATCACTTTAAATTTGTAACTTGCGGTGAATAGAAGCAGAACGCATGGTGCAACAGCTGACAGAAACAGCAATAGCTCAGCTCTTAATTATAAATCTTGTTTATTACCCTTGTTGAAAAGTATGCAGCTCCTCCTTCATCTAAGCATAATTACACCCATTTACAGTAATTGGACCCATAGAGGGATAGCTTCTCAAGCTCAAGGCAGGACCGTAGCGAGAAATGGGGGGGGGGGAAGAGAGGGAGGGGGCAGGGGACAAAATTCTCGGCCAGGGGCACTCCGCTAACCTCTTTTCTTTCACTTTCTGAGACCTGGGATGATGCGTGGCCCCCACCTTTTTAACGGGCCCTGTCAACGGGGCTTAAGTTACAACAAATTAGGAAGCATCTCCTATGTGTGTCACCTGCTTGATCCAATTAGAATCCGGTAATTTCACCAATATTCAAAGTGATAATACGCCGTATGGTAAGAGAGCCAGAAGTATGCAGGGGACTGGGAGGGATGGGGAAAATAAGCGCGTTTTTCTTTTCTCTCTTCCTCTATTCCCAGAAAACACGGAGAAAGTGAACGTTAAGGGCCTAGTGACAACCTTAACTGAGAAAAAATAATGACGCAAGGAAGAAGGGTCCGGCTGATCTGGGGCCCGGGTGGCGATCGCCATCTGGCCACCCAGGCCAGTCCGAGCGTGATTGCAACTACCATTGCTGCTACCTAAGTCGTATTCCTAAACTGAATGCGCAGCGCGGTTTGCATCGCGTGCGCATCGTGACTGTGACGTCATCAAGTGCCGTGTGGCCGCTGCGTATTTTTACCGCACGTTGCGTATCGCGCCAAGTTTAGGAACTACAAATTCATTGTTTAAAATTGCGGCGCAGGTGAATTGCCATCGTGTTGCCAACAATTTTGACATTGCAACGGCATCTCAACCCTTCAAATGCCAGTAGATGATCATGTTCAACTTGTTTTACTAACTGCTTTGAATTTCAAGCTCCCATTAAAAGCCAAGTGACGCAAAGTAGAAAACTTCGTGGTCGCGGTGGTGCTGTCAGCCATTTTGTTTAGTAGCGTACGCTTGCAATGCACCTCGGTTTTGCGTATCGTCGGAGGCGGTGCGCAGTGCGTTGCGCATGGCGTTTCTCTCATGTTCCCAAACCGTGCGCACGCCAATGCGCAACCTTTAGGAACGATTTCGTGGCCAGCACGCGTGCGTAGCGTGTGCGCAACGTTTAGGAATACGACTCTATACACTTAGTTTTCCATTCACTTTCTCTGCAGCATTTATCTTTTTTCTGTGGCTTTTTTCCCCCCCAAGATATTTTTTCCGTGGCACGTGACACTAGGTCTCATGCAAACTATAACATGTATTTATTCTAAGACTCGTATTTTTTTAAAGTATTAATAGCAGGTTCGAAACTAAAGGCCTTAGATTAAAAACCACTACTCTTTGAGTTTTGAATGTGTTATTTTCACAGCAGTCATAAAACAAGGGCAAGGTAGTCTTACCCCTATCTCCACGGGAAAACTGTCGTCTATCACTACAGGAAACAATTAAATTGTTAGTCTATTAGTCTTTCTACTCCACTGATTGCAAATCTTATTTATCATAGATGTTGTAAATGTAATAATACAGGAAGCATGGCGCCATTCCTAACCAACGGACCATGCACCAAAATGACAATAGCCAGTCACGGCATATTGAGTCTCCCAACAAAGTGACACATCTTAAAAGAAACGTCAACTAGCTGTCTGAAGTAATGGGAAGCCAAATCATCTAAGCTGCTGTCCTTTCCAACGTTGTCTATTTGGTTTTATATAAATATAACATGTGATCTCATGTAATCTGTAAACTAATGCTCGTGTAGATGAAGTAGGACTAAAATTGTTTAACCTTAACAGACAAATAATAAACAATAATTCACGAAGTTAAGGATTACATGAAGCAATCTGCATTAAAGACACAGTTTTGAAGACCTAAAAAAGTACAGTTTAACCCTACTTTTCCCTCTTAACCTTATCTTTTTTACCATACTTTACACCATTTTGGACACCAATGTCACGTGAGTTATAATGCTCTCATGTATCGGTAACAAAAGCAGATGCAAAACTTGCTAAATTCAAATTTTTTGTTTGCAAAATGCCCAAAATGTATTTGTGTTGTGTGTGTATATAAATATCATATGTAATGTATTCGTGCGTGTATATATACAATGAATGTATGTAATAGTTATAGCACCCCTGGCGAACTGTATGGGATTTATCGCCCCGCACATAGCTAATCCGCGAGAACTACGACAAGATGACGTCGAGGCCGCAGGCCGAGACGCCATCGCGACGTAGTTTGAGCGGATTGGCCATGTAAGGGATATAGTTCATCGGATCATAAATCCCATACAATTCTCTTCGTGTGGTATAACTAATTTATCGCACCGTCCCTAACTTTCGAAATAACAAAAATTGTTGGGGTAAGTAGAAAGTTTGCCTTCTGTGTTCTTTATGCAAAGATTATGTAGTCACGTTTGCAAAATTTGCATTGATGCAGTCAGGTTTGCAGCCGATACCATTTGAGCGGGAGGGTGTTTTGTGTTTTGAGGGTGGGATTTTCTTTAAAAAAAAAGGTATAAGAGAACGTTTATTTTTAAATCAATGGACTAATGTCATTATTATGTTGCACATCACGGACACTTCATGTAAAAATTACGTTGCTCATCTCAGTCACGTTATGTGACTTCCCCCACTTTACGGTGCATGGCATCATCCCATATCACAACACTTTAGTATGGCGATATCCAATATCACCACAGTAAATTGTGGTTATATGGGAAATATCGCTGATAGTTTTTAGCATTGTGATAGTTAGGGACTGTGCGATATATGTATATGTACAGTGTGTGTATTAAGGATGGGCGATAATGACATTTCGACTACGCGATTATTGAAGCACCTTGATGTGCGATATTTGCGATCATTGTGATATATCTCAATGTGTAGGCCAAGCTGTCTTAATTTGATCAATTGGTCACAACAGCTCTATTCCTACAGTAAGCCCACTTACTATACATGTTTAGGCCTAGTAGTTCTACGACTAGGCCTAAAGGCACATACATAAATAGGCCTAGTTAGTGTCATGTTAATACAAAATTATGAAAATAATGTATTCTTATTTATTCAAAATAATTATGTACTCTCAAATGTTGTAAGAATTTGAAATGCCATGCAAGCCGCACTCGCCAGATAAGCCATACCCACAAAAAAGCCATTACCTAAAAAAAAACAGTGTACACAATCCAAACATTTTCTGCACAGTTAGTGACTTGTTAAGATGTGAAAATGTTGATATTAACTAATCAACAGACAAGTACTTAATGTTGAAACATTAGTCCTGTTCAAATCAGCAGTAAGTAGCAATTTTTCTTATCCATTTGGAGGCCAAGTTTGCTGAAAATGTAGATTAGATGGTTTATAGAAATAACTTCAGGACGGTCGCAAGTAGAGACTTTTGGCTTGCACCAATGGAAAGCTAGCGAAAATACTATTAAAATGGTGTATTTGAACGTCAAAATCGGTCAATATTTAACGAAATTGTCGCCAACAATGGGAAACAGTCGAAATGAGCTCAAAGCTGCGATGATCGTGAAACACGAAAATCATTGCGATAGCACTATCGCGTGTGTTGTATATCGTGATAATATCTAAATATCGCCCATCCCTAGTATGTATATGTACAATGTATGTATATGTATACATATGTATACCTATGAATAAATTTTATACGTATATACTATATTGCAGTACATCTAACCATACAGGGTGATCGATAAAAAAAGCAACGGCATAAATTTGTCTGAGAATGGAGCCCTCAATTGGACCAATATATTTTTAAAGTCAGTTTTTTTAATGTGCAAGTACAAACTTATTGCAAGTCCAATTTTTCTGCAAGTCCATGAGAGGATTCCCATATTGAAACCAGAAAATAGTTTAGACATTACAAAAACGCGACTGAGTATTCTGCAGCCTGAATTAGTAAATCTGTTTTATCCCTAGAATACTTACCGAATTAAAATTTGCATTATTGTCTACTTTTAAGACGAAAATTCCTTAAAAGTGTTAAAGATCCTTCCTTGCTTCTATCACACTAAAGTACCCATGATAGCCTGATCCAGGCATGTCAAGCACCGCTCTTACACAGATTGGTCTGCCAGATCTTTGTCTTGGCACACGATCGGTAGCAACAATAAAAATGTGGATAAGCATTCTAGAGGATGAAAACAGATTTATCAATTCAAGCTGGGGAATAGTAAATCAAATGTTTTTATCGCCCCGATTAAATTTTTTGCATGGTTGAGACTTCGACAAACTAGATGGTGGGTACTTGTCGTCATTACCTACTGGGTTAGTTAGTGGATTCCCTGCGGTCGCCTTGAATGTTCTGGTGGATATTCTGGTGCACGAAGAGAGTTCTGAGGGAAGATAGAGCAGCGGTTTGGTTGGACATGTCTCGCAGGTAGTGTGAAGTGAAAGTGGTCTCACACTTTCAGGAAGCAGTTGAAAGATTTCTTCTGACAAAACTATATTGTAAGCCTCCCAGGAAGCAGAGTGGGCTTGACTAATGATAGGAGCGCTCTTCGACGGGGGAAGGGGGGGGGAAGTTAACACATGGGGGTAACGTCTGGGGGGGGGGCCATGGGGTGCCACCCCAGGGGGGGGGGGCCAGCCCGTAGAGTGCGGGCGGTTCGTGGGGTGTTGACCAAATGTGAACGACGATGAAGGCGAAGAATGAAGCGATGAAAGCGATGATTAATGGAGAGATCGAGAGAAAAACTAGACGACAATTTCCCCGAGCCCAGTGGAGAGTTGCTGGAATTCTGTATTTTGTTGTAGTCGCAACCGTTGCCTAGGCTGTTCGCGAAAGGCGTGCCTTGGACAATGCTTGAATGTGATTCTTGGCTCAGGAGCATATCATGCAGATGCGACAGGGTGGCGTGAAAAAATCTTGATGGGCGAAAAGTCTCTGCCGAAATGACTTGACGTTGGAGTAACAGATGGCACAGGTTGGGACGAATGGACCTGAGAGGGGCAGGTTGGGACGAATGGACCTGAGAGGCAAAGAAACGTCGTCCCAAGAGGCTGCCTCGTGACGAGCAGTGTGGGAATTGCTGGCGACAGGTACGTGAGGCGTCAGGTGATGGTCGAAACAACGGACACCGGCTGCCTCGTGACGAGCAGTGTGGGAATTGCTGGCGACAGGTACGTGAGGCGTCAGGTGATGGTCAAAACAACGGACACCGGGGCCTTGCTGCGGTTTGAAACAGGCGACAGGGGTGAGTGAAGGTGAGTAAGTCAGCTGACAGGATACTTACGTTGCCAATGACAACAGGTAAAAGATGGTTGGCTTGATACTGCACACACTAAACCTGGAGATTAATGGTCGCCACTCGACAGATGGCGATTGAAGTCAATTTGTTGGCGATTCAGTCTTTTTAACCACTCGACAATTTAGCGAATGGATTAACGAGATCACCATGGATCAACGAAATTCCGGTGGAGTAACGAGATTAACGAAGCCAACTTTTAAAAAAATGCCAAAATAGGAAAAAAAAAGTTCCTTGAGCCTGAAGCAGAGCAGTCATCAAAATATTTTTTTTTTAATTCCTATATCCTTTCTAGCCTCACTAAATAATTATATCTTTCTTCATCTAAGTTGCATTTTCTTCTTAGCGTGGATGCCCACCACCTTAGTATCGAAGGTCAAGGTTGTGGGAATCTGCAATATCCGATATGTTATTAAGCAGTTGTAAAAACTTGACTCTTTTTGTTCAATATAAAGATTAATGGAATAGGGTTTAAATAATTTTTTTTACACTTTTAAGACTAGTCTAACTTACGAGATGATTTTCATACCCAAATAGTGCCCAATTGTACCTAATGACAGTTGTTAAAACTAGCATAACTTGAATGCAAATCAACTTACTATTCTTTAGTAGTTAAAATTTACTTAAAACAGTTGTCGAAATGAACTCCCCCCCCCCCCCACATGCACAAAAACCAATTAGGTTGACAATTGAACTTTAGATGTTGGCGAGTAACTGAACTGGTCTTACTAGGCACTGGCAAAGGGGGGAAAATGTTAATCTCCAGGCTTAGCAGGCACGTGGTCATCCAGAACAGGGCGTGCGTCAGCAGAAGGTGAGTCCTGCTGATCGATGAGGTGATTGCTGCCGGCTGTAAAACGATCGGGAGCAGAGCTAGTACCGAAAGGGTATTGGTGCGGGAACAATTCGGAAACGACAGGGCGTGATGCACGGCCGACGAATAGGTTAAGGGGAGCAGGCCGACCGAAACATTCCTCGGCGTATGAACAACCTAGTGATGGCGACAGGCAAGGACGAAGGGTGGACAGCAATGCTTACGAAGGGCTCTTTGAGAACACATCTGATGTTGACCCAAAAGCTGTAACGGATGTTACTTGAAAGACAACGTGTGGTCGTCAAGATGGACGAACCATTCAGAACCTGCTAACACCGGTGGACGGGCTCACTCAAACGAGCGACGTGAACCATTGTTGCGGATGTGATGAGGACGTCTGGTTACCGTGATGATTTGAGTGCCGGTGACTGACACTGGAGCAGATGCTGTCGTTCCTGGTAATGATGGCAACGATGGCCGGTGTTAGCAATGATCCGAGGCTGGTGAATGACGTGAGAGCGGTTGCTGTCATTCAGAGAAGAGTGATGGTAGTAGATTAGAGCTGTGCCGTTGACGACGCCTTGTTGTTGGCTGTCGAAGCAGAATGCAAGTTGCTGTCAGATGAAAGGCTGACTGCCGGTAAAAGGGATGAAAACGACAAGTGCTGTCACTGTCGGACAAAAGCCGAACACGACAAGCGCAGGCAGGCTTGCCCCGGCAAGAACTTGTGGGACGAAGGCTACCATGACATGGAGGGCTATTGAATGGAGGTAACAATGAAGGCCGAGACGTCCGCTTGCAAGTCGTGGAGGTCACGTGTGGTTCAGTCAGATCGTGAACTTTGGTCATGAGAGAGAACAAGCAGAGGGAGCTGTGAACGGGGATGGATTTAGAGAGTCATGAAAGGTGGGACGAAAGGTCTAGATGAACTCGGACGGAAGGATTAGGTGCGCTGCAGACGACAGGTCCAGAGGAACCACGGACGACAGGTCCAGAGGAGCCACAGACGACAGGTCCAGAGGAGCTACGGACGACAGGTCCAGAGGAGCTACGAACGACAGGTCCAGAAGTACTATGGTCGACAGGTCCAGAGGAGCTACAGACGACAGGTTCAGAGGAGCTACGGAAGACAGGTCCAGATGAGCTTAGGACGACAGGTCGAGAGGAGCTTAAGACGACAGGTCCAGAGGAGCTACGGCAACAGATCCAGACGAGCTAAGGACGGGTCCAGAGGAGCTACGGACGGGTCCGGAGAGATACGGACGGGTCCAGAGGAGATACGGACGACAGGTCCAGAAGAGCTACGGACGACAGGTCCAGGGGAGCTGCAGACGACAGGTCCACAGGAGCCTTAGACGACAAGAACGGAGGAGCCGCAGATGAAAGGTCCAGAAGAGCTGCAACACCAGGACTACAGGAGCTTCAGACGAAGGTCTTTGAAAAAGCTTCAGACGACAGGTCCAGAGGAGCTTCAGATGACAGGCTGCAGGAGTCCGCAGATGAAGGTTCTGGAAGGGCTGCAAACGATAGGCCTAGAGGAGCATCAGACGAAGGTCGAGAGGAGCTTCAGACATGGTTAATAGAGGAGCTCCAGACGGCAGGCTCAAAGGAACCTCAGAGGACAGGTCTGGAGGAGCAACACATTAAAGGTCTAGAATAGCTGCACATGGCAGGCCGAGAGGAGCTGCAAACAAAGGTGTGGAGGAACTACGGACAAAGGTTATAGAAGAGTTTCAGACGACAGGTTCAGAGGAACCTTAAAAAACAGATCTGGAGGAGCCGCAGAGAAAAAGTCGAGAACACCTGCAAACAACAGGTCTACAGGAGCTGTAGATGACGGTCGAAAGGAGCCTCAGACTGAGGTTTGGAGAAGAGTGTCAGACGATAGGCCCAGAGGTGCCTCAGACGACAGGGCTGGAGGAGCTGCAGATGAAAGGTCTAGAAGAGACGCAATGAGCAGTTTCAAAGAAGGTCTAGAGGTGCTGCAGACGAAGGTTTATAGCAAAGCTTCACACCAAGTTTTATAGAAGAGCTTCAGACAACAGGAGTCGCAGATGAAAGGCCGAGAAGCGCTGCAAATAGCAGGTTAGAAGAGCTTCAGACGAAGGTCGAGAGGAGCTTCAGACGAGAGCTAGTTAAAGAGCATCAGACGACAGGTCCAGATGAGCTGCAGATGAAAGATCTACAAGAGCCGCAATGACGGGTCAAGAGGAGCTACAGACGAAGGTTTATAGAAGAGCTTCAGACGACAGGTGCAGAAGAGCACCAGACGACGGGTCTGGAGGAACCGCAGGTGAAATGTCAAGAAGTGCTGCAAGTGATAGGTCTAGAGGAACTTCAGACGAGAGAGGTAATTTAGAAGAAGGTCTAGAAAAGCTGCAGACGAAGGCTAGTTGAACGTCAGAAGACAGGTCCAGAGAAGCCTCAGGCAACAGGTCTGGAGGAGGTGCAGATGAAAGGCCTAAAAGAGCTGCACACGATACAGGTTTAGAGGAGCATCAGACAAAGGTCCGCAGAAGAGCTTCAGACAACAGGAAGTGTTGATTGATAGTAGCGCCATTGGGAGCTGATGGTAGATCGGACGAAAAGCACTGTGAGTGATAGCTGGCAAAGGGGAACAGTATCCATTAGAAGCAGCAGCCACGACAGGCGGGGACGTCAGCGAAGATGAACGTGTGGGTTGGCGTGAAGGACGACAGGTGGCCGAAGGGCGATAGACAAGAAGAAGGGCAACAGGCAAGCAAAGGGCCCAACAGGCTGGGAAGTGGAGACGGCGGGCCAACGACAGCGTCAGGATGAACAGGTGACAGGCACGACGAAGGAGTGGTCTTCTGGGAAAGAGCTTCATTCAGAGAGCCTTAGGGTTGTACCATTGCTGTCACTGGACTCGCAAAGAGTCTTGGAGGAAGACAGTCAACAAAAGTTTGAAGTTGACGAAGGGTAGACAGGAAATACAACAGCGTGTCCACACAGTAGGGCCACTAGAAAAGAAGACACCACGTTGCGCCTTGGCGTTTCTATAGGAGGGGTGCACACGCGCGTGCACACTGGGTTACCGAGCTGGCCGGCTCTAAACAACTTAAAATCTCTAGGGAAAGACTCATTCAGAATAAGAATGCTACAATTTACAGGTAATATACATTTCGTACGACACATAGAAAGTGAATTTCACCTGAAAGTTGGTCACAAAACAGGTTATAGTTAGCCTCTTATAAGAGTTATATATCACTGAAGTTTCTTGAGCTTGCCGTTTTTACTAACTCAGTATCTTTAGCTTCTGAATATCTTTATTCTTGAATTTTTTAAATGTCCAGAAAATTTCCTCTTACTAGACTTCGCTTAATATTTATTTTGTGATTTAGAATTTCAAACAAGGGCTCCTTGAAATAATTCCAATTTAATGTTTTCTGTTCACTGAAATCCCCTGACTTTACCTCATGACCTTGCAAATCCCCGACTTTCCCAGACCAAAATAAATCCGACTTTCACAGGTTGAATGGGAAACCTGGTGGATCCAATTCGCAATGTTTAAAGTGGGTGCAGTACAGCGAATAGGCCTATATCGCGTCACCGTAACTTATGCCTCAAACAACGTCATGGAAATCAAAGATAATATACTCTTAAAAGGTCCAGAACAGCACATAAAACGAAACACCATGGTAAGATTCGTCAAAACTGAGTGGTGACAACCCAAAATAACGCGCAAAAACACATCAGGAAAGTTCAAAAGCAGTTAAAACATGAAAACCCTTCTAACCGGATGGGCGTGCTGACAATAAAGATGTCCGCCAATCTGTGCGAGCGTGGCACATGAGGTGCCTGGATCTGGCTAGCATTGGGTTTGTGGATGCAATATAAGCACTTAAAAATGATTTTAACTCCGTCAGGAATCTCAAAGCAGACTATAAGGAAAAATTTAATTGATGGAGGTTATCTTGGATAATAACAGAGGAGTCCTCAATTGGACTCACAAAAAAGTTTCGGCTTAAAAACGCTTTTCCAATTAAGCGAACAAATTTCTGCTGCTGCGGTTTTTTATGGACCATCCTGAGTAACAGCTGCTGTACATCCGTCACATATTTATCTGGAACAGTACACATTTACGCAGACAAGTACGGTTTCAGTTCAACTGTAAACGATTTGTTACATGTTTCCGTGTTTGAACAAATTGTCTAATACCTACAACATATTTAGAGTTTGAAGTGTGCATCAATTTTAAAATGCACAGCATACGAAAATAAAAGCAACCTTTCTTTAATAATAATGGCATTGCCTCAGTCGCGCACCAATCTCTGTGAGCAAAACAACCTTCTCTGACAGTATCAGGAGTATTTTTGTGTGCTTACTTGTAATCCCACATTAATTAACAAATTACCCCCCCCCCCCCCCCCCCGCCCGGGCGGGGGGAAATGGTTTTCTTACGTTAAGAAAATATACAATACCCTGTGAAGTTTCGCATTCACAGTAGA